>VZTV01045403.1:609-11006 GCA_013400875.1 Anhinga rufa | reverse complement strand
ATTTATCTCCTAATAAATGGCCAGACTCAGCACCGCGGTTTTGGATACACAATTTAATATGATGCTTGCTTGTAATATGGTACGGTATTACTAAAAATACTGTTAACTTTGCACCTGCTTTCAGATCTTAAGTTCCTCCCTTCCTTTCAAGGAGCAGTTCACAGTAGGTACCCTTAAATGCCCAAAGTAACTATGGTGTAATACCAGTAATCCGCTGGTATTACTTGGAATTTGGGACTAGTGTTAGATTTGTTCCATGGACCCAAGAGAGCTTTTTAAAGTAGCAGTGGTTTCCAGTTGCTTTGGAACAACTTTCTCCCATAACTATCCAGTTTAGAGTTATAAAAGGCTGTTTTTTAGGTCTAGCTGTATCTTCTGGAGTGTGGGCGAGCAAACGGATCTGTGGGACCTGTTTAAGTTTTCAGGATGTGTTTTACTGAGCAGTGCGTGGGCGTGATGCCTTTTATCACAGTAAAACTTCAATGCTGAATCTCAGGGGTGGTTTGGTGGGCCAACGTGTTTTTATGAATGAGTAATCAAGCTCAGATTAGCTCTGATCTTTGTTTCCTGTGTGTAAAGGATGTGATCTTGCATAGTTCTGCTAAAGGGGATATATAGGGTAGAGCTGCCTGCTCTTGATCCCCCAGGACTTACACCCCCAATCGTCTTAAAGGGCAACTGGCTTGGCAGCTGCAGTCCTTCGATTGCAACAGGACTATATTAGCAGTCAGAGAGGAGATAATGACAGTCTACTGTTACTGCTGCTCAAGAAAATCACTTGATGATAGATTTGTGCTTGTTTTGGGTGCATAGTTATGTATACTTTAAAAACATACCAAAATAATCTCAGTCAGCCACCATAGCTTAAAATTTGGGTCAGCAGAAGACAGCTTGGGAGGGATAGCCTGATCAATGTTTTTGCCACAAATACTGCAAACAGACAGTATGCTATTAAAGTGGGAAAGAATTAAAATGACTGGTTGAAGGTCCAGCTAATGGTTTGTGTAAGTACAGCTTTCCAATTTGATCAAATATGTTATTTTTGAATGGGATTGGGGAAGTATACATGATAGCGATATGTGCTGGGAATTTCTCACCTTTCCAAGATAAACAGTGGATAAGTACCACGACTGTATGACTTGCCAGTGTTCTTGGTTGGAATAGTTTAGATAGAGTGTCTTTTCCTCATGTCTGATATATGTAAGACAAGAATTGTGAAAAAGTTAAGCCAGAATTATATGTATATCTTATTTTTGCTCCACTATCTAAATTGAAAATCAAGAGCAAATCTTTCAGTTGACCAAACTGATGCAAAAAAAAAACGGTGGCTGAGAGGGAAGGTGGCTTTGTCACTTGACAGCAAATTAAAAGCTCTGCTTGTGCTTAACTTTGCATTTCTTTCAGTTTGAGTGGTTTGGGTCCTTAGCAGTAAAAAAAAGTAAAAAATTACTGAATGTTTTGATTTTTTATTTCAGAATAACATTTCATTCTAAAATTTGCTAAAAACATTTCAGAAGTCATCACCATTTTTCAGACACATTAGGTTGACTTGAAACTTTTTTTTTCCCCTGTTGAGCTAGCAAGCGGATTTTTGCCAGCCTCAAAAGCATGAATAAAATCAAGCCTGGAAAAGTTTCCTGCAGCAGGACCTTTAAAGCACCTTGAACTTTCAAAAACTACCCAGTAGTTTCACTGTCTTCACTTGTGTTTAATGTTCCTCATGCTTCTCTCAATAGATGAAAAGCTGCTGTTCTTTTGAAAAGCAAGTCTTTAAAGTCATTGTCTCACTGAAGTTAACTTTCTTGTCTAAAATAATTACCTTCCCCCCCCTTCTTTATTTTAGCAGGAACTCAGGGAATGAGCTGCAAGTGTATTATGCCTCTCCAAGGAGCTATCAAGATTTTTTTGAAGCTATTCACAGAAGGGAAGATACATTCTACGTGGTGTCATTTCGCAGAGTAAGTGTAGTATTTGTTCAATACTGGCCTTTTGTGTGTATCCATAAGACTGTTTCTAACACTGAGTGTCTTTCCTTGCAATACAAAAGATGACCTAGTTAAGGTTGAAGCTAAATTTGTTTCTTCATAAGCGATGCTTCTGTACATCTGTGACAGTAATATGACCAGATTGTGGTCTTTGCAAAATATGCCCATCACTGTTAGGAATGGAAAAAGAGCTTTGCAGAAAAAAATGTAGTGCCAGGGCAAGACAGCACAAAATTACATGAACCCTGTGGTTAACTGTTACGCATAGTAGCAGTCCAATAATCGGAATAGTTAACTGAATATTTATTTAGTAGGTGTATAAACCTTTTGTGCTTCTGGGTATAGGAATAAACGTACCCTGTGCACAAATTATTTCTGCTAGCTTAACATAATATTATTCTATCTTCCCCTAAAACACTTGCATTTGTGCTTTATATGTTACATATTGCAGCCGTACAGGGCCACGTGCAGCGGAACAATTTTTCTGCCGTTTTGTGACTTGTAAGTCACAGAATCACAGGGGTTGGAAGGGACCTCGAGAGACCATCTTGTCCAACCCCCCTGCGTGAGCAGCACACCTAGAGCAGGGGGCACAGGACCGCGTCCAGGCAGGTTAAATGAGCAATTCTGCTATGCTGGGATACAACATAGGCTTGTGCTACAGTTTTGTCAGGCACATCCTCACATCTGCAGCGCAGTTAGTGACAGTAAAAACTGTTTTAAAATGGAATTGCAGGTGTTTGATGTCACTTTCTGTACTGCAAGCCTAAGTGGTGTTGAAGCCAGGACAGCTGTAGTAGTGAGAAGCTGCTTGGGTTCTGGTGATGGAAATGATCAAGGCAAACAGTGACTGAAATACCAACTGGGGGTTGGGAGAGTTCATTCCATCCCTCTTGCAGAGGTCTTGATGAGTCCTTAGACATGTCTATAATGCATAATTTTCCCTGGCCTGAACCTGGGGTTTTGGCTTGCTAAGCCTCCTGTCTTGCTATTTATTTTGTAGTTGTGATGTTAGGTTAGAATTGTTATGTGCATGCTCACCCCCAGCCATGGTTTTCCTAGGACCCTGTAACTCTCTGTTTGTTTCCTCATCATAGGAATGTCCTGAGAGGAGTCCCAAGGTGGTGGGGGACTGTTGCCACTGCAAGAGCTTATCCAGCTATAACCAATTCTGTGTTAGAGCGTACAGATGAGCATAACTAGTTTTAGCAGTTTCTGTGTTGGCATAATTATACCAATCTGTAGATGCCATACGTACATAGGTAACACATACCTGGTCTACGGTAACTTTCTTAATTTGTGAGATACATGTCTTTAGAAAAGGTTCAGGCAAATAAAAGTAGTGGTGCTCTTGTTAGGATTCGGGTTTTATGCTGAGTAGAAATATGAGGTTAGTTTCCAGTCTTGGGATTACTGGGTTGTGTCACAAGGCTGGAATTTTGTTATTAAACGCTTGGCATGTTCTGCTGTTCTTTCAGCTAGCAACACAAATATAGCCAGCACCAGGCTCCGCATATCCTGAGGATGAGTAGAAGAGAGTGGAGACTTGATAATAAAAATTTTTCTGGAAACTCAGAACAAAAAGCAGAATAGTATTTGTCTAGTTCTTCGCTTTCGGCCATTGCTGTAGTCCACCTGAATGCACATACTGGTACATCGGTTCTGTTTACGCTGTCAGATTAATGACCTGGAATTTGATAGCTCTCATTTTGACTTGCAGAGCTGTCCTTGGAAACAGAGTGTGTCTTGTGCCATGGAATCCCTACCGCTTGGCTCCGCTCTATTGCAAAGAGAGGCACGGGGACTTTTTTTAAACCATCTATGAAGTTTATTTGGTAGCAAAGCTGTTGGCATTTCTGTTTTATGAATGAAATGTCCTCAAATCAAAGGCAGTTTTATGCATTACCTTTTATTATTTTAACAGGGCAAACCTGATCTAGTGACAAGCTCTGCCCCCAGGCACTTTTAAATTACTTGCTTGGATTCTTTTGTGAGTGCAGAAGAAAGGGCTCCTGCAGGGCCGGAGGGGTGCCATCAGCAGGGCCCCAGCCAGGGAGGTGCCCTTTCACCTTCTCCTGAGCACTGCTGACTTCATTGTCTTTGGACCACAATTCCCTTTTCACTGATGATTAGGAGCTGAGAGAGGGGAACTGATTTCCTCCCCAGTGTTCCAGGACAGCTCACTCTGTTGCTTGCTGGCTTGTCCAAGGTAGAAGTCCTGGAGACCATTGGTTTTGTTCTCCTCTCTGGCTGTTTGCCATGCAGACACTCCCAAGCAGTTAATAAGCTTTTAACAGACATATACAAAAGAATAGGAATCATCCAGTTAAGAGTCCCAGGGAGTGAATGGTTCTGGTATAGGTGATGGTCCTGCTCCAAGAGGGAGGTGGGACTATGGATCTCCAGAGATCCCTCCCACCTGATGTCTCTGGGTTCCTCTGTCCACATGCTTTCTGCTGTGTGCAGTGTCATGTAACCCAGCATCTCTCCTGGGTGTATGTGCTGAAATGTAACACATTTTTTTGTGTGTTTTCTGCATGTTCTCACTTGCACTAGAGGGCCTGTGCCCTGAATTCCTTGGATTTTCTAGAAAATGGCATATGCTGGAGCTGCTCATGCCTCTCTTACATAGTAGTAGGACTCAGCCAGGGCTTCTGAAGGTGCAAGGTAGGGGAGCAAAGCTCACATGCACTGTGTTATCCTCTGGTGATGCTTGGTACCTGTGAGACTGAATTTCTCATGTTCTCTTCAACTTTCTTTTCTTTCCTTGCCTTGGAAGGCTTGCATGTCTGCATATTTACAATTGGAGTTGGATTTTTTTTCTTTTTTAAGGAGGAGAGAAGAAAATAAAGTAGTATTTGGGTCAGCTAAGTCCATACAAGAAGCCGGGTTTTCACTCTCGGAGTCTAGAGAAATAAATTTTCTTCTATTGCCAGGGGAATCTGTAATGTCATTTTTAAACAAGAAGAAATATGTAGCTGACAGTGAGTAAAGAATTCTTGAGCTGAGACAGTGTTGTCTCCTAGATCTGCCAGGCCTCAGCGGCCAACATCCTTCGTAGGCAGGGCTCGTCACCATTTATTTCTTGAGATGTTAACTTGTAAATTTTGTTTTTTCTTGCTGCTTAACTTTTAGGAAGCCATTGTTCTCAGTGTTCATTTAGCACTGCAGAAACTGACATCTGGCAATGTAACAAGATATGCATTCCCACTAGTATATATTCACACCTGGGCCCTCTGCTGTCCCCAAATGCTCCAGCACTCAGAAGCTATGTCTGCAGCCTGCCTCTAAGTTGGGCTGTTTTGGGTTGGTTTTGGCAGCATGTTCAGAGCTGAGTGGTCTGTGTAGTAGGTACAAGAACAAGTTGCTGTACTTCTATGAAAAGGGTTACAGCAGTTTAAGCTCTGCTGAAGCATACTGTAGTCTCCAGTTGGCATTGAACCTTCCTCCCATTTCTCCCAGGTTTGAGAGGCAGAATTCAGAGTCTTGCTCTGCCAACACCTTTGATTTCTGCCCTTTAACATCTGTGCTACCTAGTCTGCTTGATCTGTTCTAAAACCGCAGTGGAGCGCGGCTGCAAAATTCAAGTTAGTTGATATAACGTGCTCTGTCAGCAGGGAGATAGACACCTGGCTGCTGCTGCAGTTCTGTAAGCCTGGCGCTGAAACAGTTCTCTCTGAGAGCTCACATCTGTTTTACCATGGAGTATTCAGACCTTGAGATTGTTTCTAGAATTACTTGAATAGCTAGCTTAATTTGAAAGGTAATTAAGTAAATCATTGGAGAAAACAAATCCATTCCAATTTACTTTGGCCTGTAAATGCCGCTCCAGATCGTTCCACTCTTGTGTGGTTAGGATCAGAGTCCCTACAAATTGCAGTGATTAAGCAGTAGATTTCCCCATCCTGGAAGATTCTGTCAATGACACTTTGATGAGCAGGCTTATTAAGGACAGTGACATTTTTTAGGGATTAATTAAGAATGTAATTACTGTTCTTAAGGAAAGCATGGTTTAAAGTTTGATTCACTTGGGAAATTTAGAAGGCCACTAGCATTTCCTCTCATTACTTTCTCCATTTGTTTCAAAGCACAAATGTCACCTGGTATCAAAGTTTGCCAATTATATTTAATGCAGCACAGTACAATATCTTACAGTATATTGCAGTAAAAAAAAAATATATATTAAAAGGTGATTCTGGTTATTATTTGTTAGAGCAAGAGTGGTGTTGGCCCTATGGAAATCAATAGCAAAGCCTTTATCAACTTCAATAGGACCAGAATTTCACTTTGTAAATTTCTGCTTCAATGCTGTGGCACTTAAACCATACAGCTTCAGGGAAACGTGTTGTTATGGATGTGAATTTCTGGTCCTACAAGCCAACATCTGCAACAACCATTTAAGAATTTCTCAATTTCTGCAAACAAATTTTCACTGAAGTAATTAAGCCAAATTTCAATCAGAACTTTTGTTCTTTCTTTGTGTGCCCAATGTGCTAGGAATAAAAATATCTAAGTGTGTTTTGCTTTTGTTGGTAATAAGCCTGCGCTGTGTTCATTGTATTTGGGGTGATATATTACTTTCAGGCAGCAAAAGATTATAATGCCTGGCTTTGACATTCTTGTGTAGCAGTAGTTTACTGTGCTGCACACACAGTTCTGGCAACAGTTTGAATTTATTCAGAGAGCATGAGTGAGGCAGGTTCCAGTTCATTACACTCTTGATGCCATCTGCATCCTGCAGGCAAAAGTGTAAGTCAGCTTCAGATAGTGTTTCATAGCCAGAAAATCAGTCCTAACGTGTACTTTTCTCCTATTTTGTTACACTTGACGATGGGTGGTTTTTACTGAACATGAAGTTTGCTGCTGTTGACTTTGTTTGTGGATTTCCTTGGGCTGGGATGTATAATTTGGTCTTCCCTTCAGATAAAATGCTATTAGACTCACATAATCCTGCTGCTCCTAAAGATGCAGTAGCTAGTTTATATATTTGAATATACAGGGTTTGCAACTGCTGCAAGTTAACATGCAGATTTTTGAAAGATTTTACAAACTCCGCTTTCTCCTTGGGTAACCTGATCTTAGCTATTGAGAGAAAAAATTACTTTATACCAGGATCCTAGGATTTTAAGATCTTGTCCTATATTGTATACAGATGCTGAGAATAATTGAGGGTAAGGATATAGAATCCATGATAAAATTGCCTGTCCTTTTCAAAGCAGAGGTCACCCTTTAGCCTGTCTTCTCTGTGAGGCCAACTCTTGCCTCCCTGGGAAAATTTGAGAAAGCGAACTGTGTGTGTGATTGTGCTTCATCATGCCCTGAAGCTCAGTGAGCCAGCCTCTCTCAAATTATGGCTGCATTGACTTTCAAATTTGAAAATCCATTATGAAAACCTCCTGTTTCCATCTTAAGTGTCACTGGTGGAAATGAAGTCTAGCTTGCTGCATTCTTTGTTACAAATTCCCTCTTTTCTGGCTAAACTGTGGATTCTCTCCCTGTCAGAGAAAACTTTCTCCTCCCAAAGCCCTGGTGTCCCTATGAAAACAGTGAAGCAAGCTTTCTTTTTGGTCTTTCTCGAACTGTCATCCTTCCTGGTGTAGAATATTTCTGGTAGGTGGGGAGCAGGGAGAGCTGACTATCAAAGGGACTGGGAGGTAGTACGGAGAAGGGTTCTCCGTGGTCTTCTGAATACTCAGCTGGGGAAGATGTTGCTTTTGGTAACATCTTAGAGTTTAGTCTAAAAACCTCCAGAGAGAAATTTAATAATCTAAAATTAAGTCTAAAAATGTATGTTGGTCTATAGAGCACAAATGGCCTTACCTCAATCCTGGGATTATCAAAGTGCATGCGTACGAGAACAACACAACTCCAAGTTAAGTAACAGGAAGCTCAAAAGAAGGTTTTTTAGGTTTGCAGCTAAAGGCTAGCAATTCTTTAAAAAGCATTTCTATCAACACCTTGTAGTATTTTCCAGCAAAACCTCCGATTCCTTCATTATTTCTCACTCTCATTACTCTGCAATGCCTAGAAGTAGAAGTTGTGTTCCTGTATGAGAACATACTTTCAAGAGTGAAGCAGCAAAAGGCTGTGTGTGTACTGTAGAGAGCAAGCAGACTGAGCAAAGAAGGAAGAGAAGGAGCCAGGCAATGAGACGCCTTGGATCTGTAGTGAGTGGAAGCCAAAGAGGAGCAGCCAGCAAGTACCAGCTGCAGCGTAGCCTCTTCTGGGCAGCAGCTGTTTGGCTCAGCCAGATGCAAACAGCGGTTAGGAGGGACCGGAACAAGAATGCAAAATGCGTTTCTGAGAAGGGAGGTAATGCCTGTCACATCAAGTCGGGTTTTGTTTCGTTTGGAAGCGTCTGTTCTGTTCCTAGCTCTTCTAGACATTTTGGAAGCGAAGTCCTAGTCACTCTGATTTTTATCTCCTTGGGTCCCTTTGAACCCTACTGTCCTCCAAATAAAACTGGGAATGAATGTGGTGTTGAGGACAGATGTATAAGCAGAGACAGAAAAGTCAGTCAAATATGTCTGGCATGGAGCAAAAGATACTCTTGAGTTTTATATGTATAGTCTTGATTCGTTTGTCTTCTGTATGGTTGCTGGAACTTCATGAATCATATTAATGCCATCACTGAACTTCTTTCAGCCTTATATGTCCCACGCCTAACTAATACTTTGTTATTTTTAAACTAGTGTTTGGAAGGACAACATACACTGTAGATAATTACAGTGAAAATAAAACATACTGCAAAAAATGTCTCCAAAATCCAAACTGGTTGCAGACAGACGTGACCAGTAATAGCATACACGTATTTAAAATGTGCTGCATGGTTGACACACAAAGAGTTGTGGGCAAGCAATAGAGGAAGATTGTTGGTTTTGGAAAGCCTCTGTAAAAGACCCACTGCTTATGAACTTGCTGTGGACATAGGCTAGCAAAGTATAATTGGGAAGTGTGGGAAGAAGATGTGATTATAAAGTGGGAATTGTCTCCGGAAAGGAAGTGACAGGAGTACCTCACTTATTAAGAATAGAGAACAGACAATTGCTGAAAACAAAGTGAGCAGGGACACAAGTTTATCCACAAACAAGTAATGTGCATTCAGTGAGAGCAGGCAGTGGAAATGTAGCTCTGAAGCGGTTCCTTTCCTTCAGGAAATAACCCAAGTTTAATAATGCATTAATAATACTTTAATAATGCCAGATAATAATGCTTTTTTCTTTAGTGATAGCATGGTATTCATTGAAGAAAATTTGGCCCAGATTATTCTGAACAGTTCCCAGAAGGGAGTGATGGGTTCTTGCTTATGATCTGTAGCAGGATTTAATTATGGAATCGATGCTGACTGAGCCCTAACTGTATAAAGAAGTAAATGATACTTTCAACTCTGGAGCTGCAGTAGAAGGCATTGACTTGTGTTTGGTAGGAATGAGCTTCTGCATGAAAAAACTACCTTTGTGTTATTTCATTTGCCTTGAATGATAGTGTATGGAGAGAGCACTTTTAAATACCCATGCTTATTTTCTTAGTTGGACTTCACACTTTCACAGCTTCAGACTACTGATTTTTTTCTGTTCATTTTCAGTTTTTATATCTGACAGCCCTAGACAGAGTTTTTATAAAAGTAAAATGTGCAGAATTGAGATGTTCTTGATTTCATTAGGTAATGTGTATGTCTGCAACAGAAATCCTACCTTTTTAGTGAATGTTTATCATTATAGTACTACATTTGAGAATGCTATTTAAAATCTTAGGCACACTTTTAGAGTTAATTCTGTTCAGATGAAGTTATTTGCTTCCAGTTTGAATTAATCCTTTTGCCAGGTTTTTAGCTGGACAGCACACAAAGCTTATTTTATGAAGTAAGAGCCCAGGTGCTATTATGAGTGTGTAGAGATTATCATCACCTCCCACTGGACCAAACAGAACACTTGTGGCTTCCAGGTTTTATTTTTAAATCACTTACACTCCAAGGACAAGAAGTGTGATAAAATTAACTATACATTTTCATCTTTAGATTAGCTTTGAAACTTGTAACTGGCTTTAAAACTGTTTGAGAGTGGAACGTAAAACTTGTTTTCTTCTTCTGGGATTTATGGTTGCTTGTGGCCTATCTAGCAGGATGGCTATTGGAAAGGCAGAGCAGTAGCTGCAGAAATTCACTTGCTTCGCATAAAGGCTAAGACATGTTAGGAGACTTTGGCACCTAAATTG
This sequence comes from Anhinga rufa, assembly GCA_013400875.1. NCBI lineage: Eukaryota > Metazoa > Chordata > Aves > Suliformes > Anhingidae > Anhinga > Anhinga rufa. The sequence goes on along the minus strand of VZTV01045403.1, from coordinate 807 downwards.
TCTTTCTATGAATCCTAGAAGGCAGTAGGGCCTTTTCCCCAGAATGAAGTCTTTTGTGTTTTATTACAGTATCAGTATGGGTCTGTTGCAGAAATGTATGCTCTATGGCTAAATGCTCTTTTAGAGGGTACTATATAGGTGTGTTCTACCTGTGTCCATAGCAGCTTGTTACCACTTAATTTGTTTAAAATATACTTT
>VZTV01045402.1:37294-53855 GCA_013400875.1 Anhinga rufa | reverse complement strand
CTTTTCCTTTCGCTTTGCATTTTTCCCCCTTTTTCCCCGTTTCCCGCGGCGAGCGCGGCGCCGGGCGGGGCCCCGGGAGCGCTGGCCTGCCCCCGCGGGACAGCGCCCGCAGGCACCCGCCCCCGCGCCGGCTGAAAGCTCGGGGGTTTGAGCCCCGAGGAGAAGGTTTAATTTCCGTGCGGTAGGGTCCCTTGAGTCGTTTCCTAAGGAGGTTCTCTTCCAGAAGGCGAAGAAGCGATTTAGCACGTTACAGAGTTGTTTTTAACGTCGAAGAAGAGGATAGCCGCATCCTTCCTAAAGCATTTAGGCCTTTCATGAATGAGCCCGAGGCTGGAAACCGCGATTTGCATTCCGGCAGCCTCACACACGAGCTAGCGGGGAAGGCCCAGGCCCCGGCCGTTAGCGCCGCGCCGGCCCCGCGGTCACGGGGACGACACAGAGAACACCCAAGCCGTGCTCCCCGCGCTGCCTCTCCCTGTACCCTGTGCTGTACCAACAGGGCGAGTCGCAAATACCGTGCAGCTATCTAACTTTAAGTTTTGCTCTGGGAAAAAATTCAGCGTATCACGTCAAAACAAGCAAACAACCAACTTGGACGCGATGTTGCAGTGTTATACTGTGACGTGCCCCACGGTATAAGTTTTTCTCAATGCTTTTAAAACAGCACTCCTATTTAAATGAAAATTTTCTTTTCAAAAGACAATTTTCATCTTTCAAGAAAGTATATTTCAATGACACTGTACGTAACAGGTTGCCCAATACCAGTTTACAATATCCTCTCGTTACACATTATAGAATTTGTTAGCATATGTGACTGGAGTTATTTTCACTTGTTTATATTTTCTACAAAAACAATAACAAACCCCAAACCAAACACCACTTAGTGTGTGTGTGTGTGTGTGTGTGTGTATATATGACACACGCGTATCACGAAAATAGTTGAACAGTAATTACACACAGTAAGTCATGCAGCGATTAGGATATTGAAATAAAGGAAACCTTACTGGCAGGTTTAAACACAAGATAAATCAAGTTACTACTTTGTAATTACTTAAAGCTTTTAAGAAATCACCATAAAAATGAGAATGTAAAGTTCTAAGCAAAAGATAAAGTGAAGTTTTTGAGTACAGAATTATTGCAATTAGATATAAATTAGCAATAGTAATTAGATGGTATTATAAACTAGATATTAGCCTGTTTAAAAAACTAGCAGTTAATATCAGCATTATTCAAAACTAAAAAACAAGAATCAAAATACCAGTGGTTAACTGAATCAAAATACATTACATAGTGTTGAAAAATGACCAAATCATTGAAGTCACAAAAGACATTAAAAATAAATATTTTTTACATTTAAATTTGGAACAGTTAAATGTAAATGATCCAAATTAAACAAAATGTCTTAAAGCATTTATATGCAGTTACATACAGCTGATGCAAAAAGACGGCACACTAGAGCATAGAATACTTTTCTTTCCCCTTTAATAAGAAAAATTCCAGTTAATACTAGCTATACAAACAACATTCAAAAGATAAATATTTCAACAAATTTCTGTCAAAGCTGGGAAGAAAGTTCTGTTACCGTAGTCGTAGAATTTTTGAACAGGGTGGCAAATAAAACAACAGAACAACAACAGAACTATTAGAAAACAAATATTTATTTCAGAACCATCTTCATTTGGAAAACACCCACTGCCATACAGATAAGCTCCTAGAATTAAAAAACAGCCACAAAGGCTCTCCAAACCTTGTATTTCTGTAACTTTCATCAGATATCGAGGATGGCCAGAAGTGTAAAGATATTGAGGATAGGCCAGAAGTGTAAAGTGCTTCAACAGTTTAGCTCACTCTTTTAAAACAAAATTGAAAAAACACTACCCTAATATTGTGTTAAATACAAATGTTACTATCTTTCTCAGACATTATTTCAGTTTTTGGGTTTATATTTTTCCCATCTTTTAAATAAATTTGCTATACAATTTTTCTTCTAATGTGCCATCTCAAAAAAAAAAGTCAAGTTATCAAACATCTCTGCCTGGCAATACCCGCTATTTTTAAAGCTACTTTCAGTGATAACTTGTTGCTTTAATTAAATGCTACCACTTTTACATTAAAATAGCTTTGCTGCTAACTCACACACAAGCTGAGAAGGTGAATAGATACATTTGTGCAATTCAATAAGACCGAGCAAAAAGAAACATGGATATTTATCTTATAAAAGTGCTCCCATCAACAAAATACAGTGGCTTAAAGTAGTTACTGAAGAGATGTTATCCTCAGGCTATTAAAACACGTTTCTAAAATTACACAGATTCCCCGCTGGATGCTTTAAAAAAAGCATGCCCACACACGCCTATGCAAACTTTTATTATTTGGCCATTTAATAATCTATTCTTTCTGTAATTCACAGGTTTAAAATGCTCCTTCTTTGAATGCATCCACAGAATTCTTAACAAAAAAAAAAAAAAATCCATTTCTAGGCCAGTAACTATAGCACTGAAGTTAATGGGAGCTTTGCTAGGGTGATCAGACCCCCTAGCTCTTTTTAATAGCAGTTAAATGTCAAATATAAATACAACACCACAGTGAAACATATTCCTTTGACAGAATCTGGGACAAGACACTACGCAGCTGCTGTTAACAATAAAGAGCAAAACTGACGTTTAATCAAAATAAGTGTTGGTGGTTACGAAGTTGTGTTCAAGCCTGCCTTTTGTTTGTGAAAAAGTCAATATTCCAACACGTTAACTACAGCCACAATGAAATCAGCAGCTCCTGTTACTCCCAAAGAGTGGAGAGGTCCACGTCCGTAAAGCGTGTTATAGCTACGTGATTATCATCAGCCTCTCAGAGAGGGAGATACTCTCCATTTAAACTGCTAAACTAAAACATGTCTCCCGGTGTCTTCAAATATAAATGAGTAAAGTTAAACGTGCTGGGTGAAATCCTGGCCCTAGCGAGGCCAATGCAAAATTCAGCCAAGGGTTTCAACGGACCTCATGCAAGATTTTCACTGGGAACGAGTATCCGTAATTCCCTGGGAACTGAGAATCTCCAGCAAGCCTAGAAATGATGTCATTTTTATTAATATTTCTAACTTCTAAGCAACCATGCTCAGGAATTTTGGCCTTCAGTTCTTATGCATGATAAAACCAAGCTTTCCATAAACATTACAGAAAGACCAGAGGAAGATATATTTATATCTCAAATTGTCAGCAGCATGTAGTTTGTACAAATGTTGTTTTGCTGATGTTGCTGAGCTACTTTAAAAAGTGAGTACCTTGTGGGGTATGTAATTTCATCACCAATGTCAAATGACTTCTAAAGATGAAACTTCTCCGATGCAAATTACAAAAAGATGCTTTGAATATATTTGATATGCTATACCAACTTTTAAGCTGAGGAATTAAGTTATCTTTATTTTTCAGATCCGAGACATGCACTCACTAAGGGAAATATTGTAACTGTCACACATATCAGCAGGGCGTGACTCGCCCAATACTGCAGTTTTAATAGTCACAAAAACCTAAATGTGATAGGTAGCGTGGGAGACCTGAAACAACATACATAATAAAACAACAAAGAAATAGTATCAAGGTCTGTTCTGAAAATTTTGTAAGGACATATGGTTGTACGGATAATGTGTCTTTTAGGTACCCGTTACCAGCCAGGCGTGTTTATGCCGTACACGAAACCAGTAAACAGAGTAGAAACTGCTTTGTACTGTCCTTAAGATAGCAATACAGGAATGATTTTTCATGGTTCTTCAGAAGCTGAGCTTGCTTTACATCCACATGCAATGCTGTCATCACTAGGTCCGAGCCTGGAGGATGAACTGCAGAAAAGGGGAGAGGGAAGAAAAAAAATAAAAGGAGGAAATTGGTTTTCACAACACACTCAAAGCCTGAGTAACAGAGGAGAACTTTAATTATCTCCAGTCACAAAGAGAGACAGGAAATTTGGACTTTTAATTAGCCATTTGGAGTGCAGTTGGATATTTTTTTAGCAAGATAATTTAAACGCGAATAATTCAAGTCTGACTAAATGAAATTCACATAATCAGAATGCAGATAATTGAATTTCTACTGCATTCATTAATTCAGTGTGGAGGTGTGTGTGAAGACTTCTATGATGAGCTGTCACAGCTCAATAAAATCTCAGTCAATTAATTTTTTCATTATCTTAGTATTACATCAACAAAAAAAGTGAAGCATGCGCATGTGTATGTATGTATATATAATCTCAGAAAGTAAGGAAATACAGGAATCACCTCTCCGAATCAGAGTCCACATCGTTTTTCCCTTTTTTTCTCTCTTCCTCTTCTATAGGAAAACGTCTGTTCAAAGAGGCGAACTTATGAATCGCATCAGCGACAGAATATTTGGTCTGTCCAGACACACAAGCCTCCATATCTTCTGGGCTTAGCTGAGTCTGTAAGAAGAGGTGAAGCCTACTGTCTGAAAGCAATAATGCATCTTGTAGGATCCTGGAAAAAGAAAAAAAAAAAGTCAAATGTTTTTATAGATACACACACACACACATATTCTAAAGTGTTTTACCAAACAAATTCTGAATGATGTCCTGCTTTTAAGTTTTCAGATGAATCCTAAATCAGTAACAGAAGGTAATGAACATATTAAAATGATTAGGTGTGTGTTACTTTCTTATTACATTATTTGGAATTTTAGGTGAGTAAAAACACGAAGCTAATAGTTAGGCACATCTGCTATTAGAATAACTTCAAGGACATTTCTTCCATTTAACCATCTGTTATTACCACATGGATCAATTAATGATTTTTAGGCAGTTGGAGGCGTATACTCTTACAAAAATTTGGTCTCCATTTGAGAACTTTTTTTTTTTTTTAATAGCTAAGCTTTTCTAAAAATTACAAATCACCAATTTCTGTGGGGGGGTGGTGGGAAAGAAGGGTGTACAGAGACAGAGGACTTCATACACACACAGCGTCAGGACTTTGAAATACCTGTAAACAACAAAGCCAACACTAGCCAAAATCATTTCCACTTTTACAAATATGCGTACATTTAAGTTAGAATGAAAATGCTAATACTGAAGAATGATTAAATTTACTTGCAAAGAGTTTGCAGGGAATCTTAAATACTATTTCATTCCAGCTATTCTTTTCAAATGTCCATTTTAATCTTTGGTTTAGATGTATTTTAAGTCTTCAAATAAATTTAGCACAGAGTATTTACTTACATCAAGTGAGAGTAAACAAATACAACACATTCCAGTAACACAGAAAGTTGTAGAGATACTTTTACAAGGCCTGAGAATTGAGGATCATCATCGCTATTTTGAAAAAAAAGGGGGGGGGGGTGCAAAAAGAAAAGGCAACTTTGCTGCAAAATTTGCCTAAAGAAGGAATTCTTTAATACATGTAATTTTACTCATGTAATAAAGTCATCAGAGCCTATCACCATGCCAAACAGTGCTCCACAGAAAATTATTAAAATATCTCCAAACAAATCAAAACTCTGAAGAGTCAATATTTACCTATTTCTACCCATTTAGGTTACAGTCGTTACCAAAAAAGTCATTGCTATGCAATAGGAAACAGGAGATGACATTAATGTAAGAACCAGTAAGAGCAGAAAGAAATATTGCATTCTGTAGGTACTCTGACTAAAATGAAAAGTGTAACTGATTAGTTCCTTCTCTCAAATAAGATTAATGGTGTGTTCGGACTGTAATGTTTTAAAACAGAAATACGTTCTGAAAACTGTTCTCTAAAGTGGCCAACATTACAATAATGTTTAATAAATACATTAAAGGATTTCTGGATTCATCTACGCCTATAAATATCTGTCAAACCAAAATAAGTAATAAGAGAGTTCTAACTGAAAACGCGGGGTATTTGTCTACATGCACGTTTCATTTGCCTAGGTAAACATACACACAGTCTCAACCAAATAACTCAAACTTTGACACCTTCCAATGAGAAAATGTCTCCAATGCCCCTAATGATCTACCAGGTGCATTTGAAATCCAGTCTCAGAAGGACCGGATTTCGCTGAAGTTCAAAATAAGCACACTTTCATACCTAGAGAAAGCCTTTTTAATCCGATCTAAATTCTCACAATTTTACTTAAAAATAAACATAGCAAAGAGACATCTGTAAAATCAATGCATGCAGTGTATTAATATACGGAGAAACTTCTTCGTGTGCTAAAAGAGGCAGCAAATGCTGTGCAAAAATGATTCAAAACAGAATTCACAGGTCTACACACCTTCACAGCAACAGCTCTATGAATACAGTTTGAAAAGCCATCATTCAGCGGCCACTAAAAGAGGATTTCAGCCTTGACTCTTGATAAACATACATTCCAAACAATGACAAACATTGCAACAAAAAGCAAAAGAAAAAGTATCATTCCACGCAATAAATCCACATTTATAGTTTATGCAATTGGGGGAGTAAATATTCTGCTTCCTCTTTTCTTCCTCTTCAAGAAAAAAAAAAAAAAGACAAATATAACATGCTGGAGTTTACTGTAGAGTAACTAGAGTTACTCTTTTTCCCAGGCTTATGAGCACAATGAGGGGATGCACATTTCTGCAATTCTAACATTTGCGTGTCTAATACCAAGTAACCCAGCAAAAAGCCAAGACATTCAATTCTGTGGATGGCATTTAGTTTCACAGATTTTCCTCTTGCTGTACCTTCAAAAGTTTCCTGCCAACCAGCGAAAACACAAGTAACTAACTGTTCATGAGATTACACTACACTTACAGCTCTGTTGCTGTTTGAAATGTATTTTATTTTCTTTATAAAATAATGGGTAATCTTTAAAATTGATTTTAGATGGTTTGAGGCATTACACCAGAGAAGTAATGAGCACTAATGTCAATGATATTGGACACAAATTCATTTTAGCTTTATTTCATGTCCAGTACAATTCTGCTAAGCCTTGAACTGCTAAAGCACTGTTATTAACTCGGCAGTAACCTAACGCATGGAACAGCAAACAAAAGTGATAAGAGTACAGACTGATCAGGACCTCAAGGCTGCTGTCCTTTTTCTGCAGCTATAATTCAATTTCCAATTTTACTTTACATTGGACTCATTATTTCACAGTAATTTTCTTTTCTGCTTCATAGTGCCATCTGGAGGTGAAAGGAGTGAAGAAATGGAAAGATGTTCATAAAGCTAATCATACATGTGTATAATATATATATATATATATATATAAAAAGTATGTGTGTGTTCACAAGGGGGGAAGGGACCAAACACTAAATGCATTTTGCAAACCATTTAAAACCATCCTGAAAGCAAATATATGAACACCTTTCACCCAGGCATACCCTTGAAGCATTTCTTCTTTCTTTTAATTAAAAAATAACTTCTGCTTTCGCCCCCCCCCATCTGAACCAACAGGTTAGATTGCTTTTTAATTGCATTCTTCAAGCAATCAAAATGAAAAATAAATTCTGTGCTATCCGTAAGCATTATACTTTCCAGTTCAAAATACTCCTCCTTCAAGGAAATAACCATACATTTGTCACCAGATGTTACTAGTAGTATTAAGCTTTGGTATAGCGGTTGCTCTCCAGGGCTTTTGCTGTCCTGGGGACTCGCTGTGTGAAGGGTTGTACATCTAAAAAGTAGATTTGGCTCTGAGGACTTTAAAAAGAAAAAAAAAAAATCAAATTACAAACCACAACCTAACAAATTAAAAAGGCAAAAGGAAAGGCGGAGTGTCATAATATTAATTCTCAGATGTCTTAGCAGAGGCTGAACGCGTGCGCAGTTTGAACACAACCAGTAGCACTCCCAGTGCTTCTCAAACAGTTTTATTACAGCCAGTGTCAGTGCAAAGCTGCGGTTACAGCGATGTAAATCAGCTCTCGCTGCTGTCATGCTAATGGAAGAGTCATGGCTCACAGTGATAATTCCTATAAACTGACCGGGCATATTTAAGAGAACAACAGACTTTCCATGCATGCCTGGAATAAGAACGAAAGGCTAAATCCTGCAAGTCTTGATCCCATCAGTAGTCATTACTTGTCAGAAATCTCACTCCTCTCAGCCAGATTGCTCACATGCATAATGACTACTTATGTGATTAAGGGGGCTGCAGGATAAGGCTCTACATTTGAATTAGAGGTAATAAAATAATTTTTTATTCATGGCCATGTGAATCTTTGTTTGTAAGCTTTCAGTAAATGCTCGTGATCTCTAGACCTTTAACGAAGCAGGGCCAAAAAGCATCACTTTACAACCAAAAGAAATAATGCCATTTTTGAGGAAATGCTGGATACTATATGAGGAGTATTTCTCCTTCCCCGTGTTACAGCAAGAACATTTACAAAAGACAAAACATGTGTTTTGTCTTATTTGGACAAGGTCCAAAATCTGGTTTTCTTCAACATGATTTTATTAGGTATATTATACACTGTTCTGCTGGAGGAGAACAACATATGGCTGAACAGTACAACTTAATCCTAACTAAAGATTTCCTGCATCTACTGTAACCTAATACAATGACAGATGCGCACTTGCATGTGTGTGGAAGGTTAACACTCTGATTTTGTTTTCGACAAATTTACTCTGCCCATTTACATCATATCATGAGAGTAAGGGGAAGAAAAAAAAAGCAGGAATTGAGAGGCAGGGGATGACAGCCTGTGCTGTGGTGCCCTCTATTGAGCATCCAGCCCCTCAGCCCCTCGCCCCAGCCCACAGCAAACAAAGCCCCAGTTTCCTCTTTAAAAAAGCCGACTGTGTTCCCTCCTTCATTTTTTGTAAGGGAGGAAATGTTACTGAGAGCGAGCAACTGTGAAGCAACTGTTGGGCATAGGATAATGCATACATTTAAGACAGGATTAAGTGACACGCGCCTGCTAGGCATTATTCACTCACCAGATAGGAAATATTAGCAAGGCTCCACTGGGAAGAGGCAGCAACCACGCGTCTGAGGAGATCCCAACCTGCCCCACGGCCGCCGATGCTCCTGCCTGAGCCCTGGCAACCTGGCATCCATCCCCTTTGGAGCCAGTCTCCCGCTTTCTGCATCCCTGAGGCAGCACCCAGCAGAGACACCGCCAGGAGAGAGTCCTCTGACCCTGCACCAGCTCCTGCTTGTGTGACTGCGGTGGGGAAGGTAAGGAGGTGTGAGGAGGAGGGCTAAACCGCAGCCACCTCCAGAGAACGGCTCTGCCATAGGCAGCTGAGTTTTGGGTGGCTTGTTTAGCACCAAGTGAGCCCAACACACAGCCATCTAGAGCAGCGACGCTGTGGATGCCATTCGCCTCCTGCGGATCCTCGGATCCTTTCCCAAAACCCCTACTATGTTTTCCACCCCATCATAAACTGAATGTTTGAAAACTAATTAAAGACTAATCCTTTTTTCTGAGCCACATAATTTTTTGGGATCCAACTGTATTCAGTAAAAAAGTGTCACTGATTGAACCCAACTTCATTTAAAATGGTTCTGTTAATTAGCTTTCAATAAGCAAGCATAGATGATCTTCTGTGAAGGTAATCTAAATCCTGAAGTTAAACCTGTGCAGCTAAATAGGGATGAAAGCAAGGGGGATCTTACAAAACCTAATATTATAAGACAGTGTTTTAATTTTGACCTCCAATTTAAGAATAAGCTTCTCCTGTGAATTTACAGACATCCTCAAAGGTATGAGGATACTTACCAGGAAAAACACATAATTTTTCTTATTCTTACGATGTAATTCATTATTGAAAAGGGGCTAGCTGACTTCCGTTAATGCAAATGGCCTCTTGAAATATTAAATTATGCCTAGACAAGAAGTGAGCTTTACAGCTCTTCATCACTCAGAGATAATAACCTATAAGACAAGCAGGTCTTACCCTGCATTTGTGCAGTAAAGCCAAATCAAAATGGGGCACCTGTTTCCAGATCTCACCAAACTCTAGTGCTTTCCTGTAGTTTCCAGCTGTTGGCCTAATTCTCACACTATGGAGAGGCTTCACAGAGGCTCTAAGTAAGCACCTTGCCCCGAGGTAACTCATTCTGGAGTGATGCGTGAAGGAGGACAAGAGAACTCCATAGCTGTCCACGTATAGGCAATACGGGGGAGCTTCCAGGGCCAAGAGATGACTACCAGAGAGCCTACAGCCACTCGATCCTTACTCCTCGGGCATGCGGCTCCTGCCTGGGCAGAGGTGGCAGCAACCTGCTCACACAGGAATGGGCACAGGGCACAAACTGAGACTGGAAGTTCTAAACTCCTTTTCAGAGATGGCTTGGATCCTGATAACCTCACAAGGCACTGAGTGCAGAGAGGAGCTTGGGTTCTTGCATTGCATGTGGGCATTTGAAAAAGGTTACCTGTGAACCTCTCCCTTGACAGGTCCACATACACTCAAATCCCATTTCTTCCCACTGTCACAATGAAACACCAGCGGAGCTGTGAGCTTGTGCACGGTGACTGCCATCATTGCCAGGGTGAATGGAGCACTCGGCTTTGCAGTTCTGGGTTACATCATCCCATGCAACTACTTTCTGGCTTCTTTCCCACCCCCTTCCTAATACACCAGGGAGGTCCTGCTTCCCCAGGCATTGCCACACTACAGAACATGAAGCATCCAGACATAGAGCTTTACTGAAGAGATAGATAGATAGATAGATACACACACACACACGTTGATGAAGCCCACAAATGCAATTTCAGAGAAAGAAGTCATAATGTTTGTTTCAGACTCGTAAAAAAGGGGAGAGAGAAGGTAAAAAAAAAAAATCATGGCAGGCTAGCTGAGCCAGTAAAAAGATCCCTTCTGTAAGCAGCAGCAGCAGCACAGAGGTGCCAGCCAGCAGAGGGCAATGGTACAGCATGTAAGGTGCCAAGCCAATTCATCACAACACAATTCTATCTCTGAAAATTCCTTCCAACTATTCCCCAGGGCTGAGAGAAAGCTGACACTTTTCTAAACCGCATCCAAGTTCAAACATTTAAATCATTACCTTACAACAGAGATGCCTCTCTTCCCACTCCTGGACTAACAGCAGCAAGGTGAAATGCTCCACATGCTGCCATTTTCTGCTGTCAGTACCCATTTAAGCTGCAGACATCCACTAAATTGGAGAGTGAGGATATGTTTAAGAGAATCTACCTCTTTGTTTTGCCTTCTGAAGCACAGACAGCGGTTGTAGATATTTTTGATGGTGAAATACCGTACCTTGTTACCAATGGCCTCTTTGCCATTTTAAAATGAGAGTGATTTTGGAAACACACTTCTCCATTGGGCAGCACAGCTAAGCTAGAACTGCTCAGACCCAGAGACCTGAACTCTTCGTATGACCATTAATATTATCGTCTCTAGAACCACAGTCACTCTATTTCACCGTCCTTTCTTGAGGTGCCAAAAAAAAAAAAAAACAACCAAAAAACCCTGGTCCTTTTCTGCTTTCCCTTCCCTCTCTCACATGCCTTCAACCAATACTTATTGGCTATCCTTTTGGCCACAGATCTCATGTAGCTGTATATACAGCTGTTAAGCCTAACAAATATGCCTCAGGACCAATGTCTGTTAGGGAGGTTTATAATTATAATACATTTACTGGAAAAATAGTGGGTCCAGTATTCCTCTACCCACTGACCACAATGCTTAAAGCCTACTTAAATGATTTCCTTTTTCCCTTTGCTTATGCAGTTCTCATTTATGGAAACATTGATACTAAAGAAGATGAATAGTCTCTACTCGCAGCATTCTACCATGCCCTTAACCCTGAGCAGTGGCGAAAGAGAGCCTGCAAATGTATGCACAGTTCCTGCCCCAGCAGCTACGAGCAGCCTGCTCTCACACTGGCAGTGCCAGGGTACTAAGAGAATGGCAGAAAAAGCACAAAATTACACCAACAGGATCTCTGCCACTGCAGAAGGTGAAGTGATTACAGCAGCAGGACTGAGGGATGCAGTACTGAAACTCATACAGAACTCCCTTGTAACACAGGTCAGACTCTAGCTAACCCTGATGAATGATTTTATACAGATTGCAGCTGTACTGAAAATGGTCACAGCTGCTAGAGCTTATTTATGTTAGTGGGACTGGTAAACAAAGTAATTTGCATTATAGGAAATATCTGTGTTAGGAGATCTTGCTACAGAATTTTCCCAGGCTCCCAGGGGTTTTGCCCACAAAGACACTGATTTTTCCATAAACGTAAAGAGGGAGAGAAGTCTGTTTCTTTGTATGAGAATATCTACCTCATTCTTGAAAGGTAGAAATAGACATCACAGTGAAAGATCTCCCAACCTTAGTACACAACTGCAAGGTGACATAAATCCAGAACTAGTATTTATAACCAATGCAATGAAACACAGTGGAAAAGCCCTAGTTGAAGTTTCCTTTTAACCAACAGAGCTGAAGTCACATGTATGAAATATGACTGTGCAAATAAAAAATAGAACCAAATGTGCAACATGTACAGATGACCACAGGGTGGCTCTCAAGTACCAGAGATGAGCTATTTTAAACCAGAAAACTGATGACATCATAAAAATGCCAACGTCTCTAGAATAGGCTGTACTTACTTTTCCAGGAATTCTTGCAGACCCTGCCGGCGATGGTCAACGTGATGAGGATTGTTCATATTAAAAAAGGGAGTTTTAGATGGCAGTTCAGGTAGCTGTCTTTATAAACAAGAAGCAAATACACAGTTAAAACCAAATCTGAAACAGCAGAGAAAAATGCAATAAGCAAATGCCAACCCCGAGTATGTGAAAATCAGAGGTCATGTTCTAGAAGCTCATGAAATTTAATTTGGGAACACAAGGTTGAGAAACCAGAGGGCTTCTCACACACCTCAAGGGGAAAAATAAATTAAACTGATTTTTCTGGTTCATTTGTTAAGCCTGCATGCATGTCTGGCTGGGTCTCTTATGGTCCTTGCAGAACCTAAGCACATCCTAAAAGCGCAGAGAGGAGGTAGTACACCTATGCTAGACTGCTATTTCTGCTACCTGTGCATAGCAAAAGGAAACACAGATCAAACCTGTTACAAACTAGAGGGAGGCACACCAAACAAAGGCTATTAGTACAAACCACATTCTTCTGGGTTTAAAGCAGAGAAAACGCCTTGTATAGAGGCCTTGTGCTAGTAAGAAACAGAGGACATGCTCCAGCTCTGATTTCTGTAATTCTCAGAATTAAGATGAAAGAATCCTCCTCTTCCATGACTGACAGATTATTAAATAGCCATATATAAAGTTGCTCACATAAGCACTGCATTGCTCTGAAGCCTCTGCCGAAGCCAAACAAATTCTCGAAAGCGTCGTCTAACACAGGATGTTTTCCTTGTAAAGCACATACTGTTTGTCTGTTGGGAAATAAAAAACATTTTACTTTGTAAATCAGCTTAAGATAAAGTGCAGGCATGGTATTAAAACCACATCCAAGATGCTAATCCATGAGACACCAGTGCAAAGCTTGACATTAATTCAGTTTAGGTTAAGGACTGTGCTTTATCATCTCAGACAGGACTGGTGACAATTTCTACTGCTTCTCAGGGAAATATTTTTCAACGTTTTTCTTTTTTAAAAGCAAAATATCTGGATTATGGTACAACTTGCAGTAACAGGAAAAAAGATCTCAGAAAAAAGTTTCAGCAGATAATGCCAATCTTTCCAGGGGAAAAAAAAATAATATTTAGCTCTTCTAGTTATAATCCTGCAAACAGTTAGCTACATAGAGTTCTTCCAGTGTGCAATCCTACTTAAATCAAATCAAAGAAACCAATGTGACTGCTCTCCACATGTAGCAGCATTTGGAAATTTTCCCACAGAACATTATTAGTCCACTAGAAAAACACCAATTCATCAAAAGAGAAACAATTCACGGAAATTAAATGCTTTTGCCAAATCCTCCTGTGGAGCATACATTTAGATGAAACGCCATCTACCAGACAGGACTCCCTTATAAATCTACCTGCAGTCCAGTCCACCCTCAATTGCCTGCCAGGAGCCACATGCCTCCTAGACAGCCACGTGATGCAGATTTTAGAGGGCTCAAAGATGCCAGCTTTCTGGAAGAGATGAGTATCTGGGATAGCTAACAGTTTAAGAAGCCAAATGATCTAGGAGGAAGAAGGGGAACCCAGCTGGTCTAAGAGCCTGCCAGACCCAAGATTTTGAATCCATTGAGAAGCCTGGATGGTAGGACTAACCTAGAGACTTGATCTCTGAAAGCCCTGGCATTGTGCTGGTAAGAAGCTGAGCTGATGCTTATCAGCTTCAGAGATGCCCAGTGCTGAATCACGTAACACTGGCTCTAAATGACATTCACCCCAACTTAGCAGTCACTGAGAAAGCCAGTAATATTACTTCTATTCAGAAGCACTGATGCCTGTGAAACAGAAATACAGCACCCGCCCCGCCAAATCTACAGAACTTCCATTTACCAGGAGTCAAAAATATAATTGCTTTGGAAGCAGTACTTAAACCACATTGCAAAATATAAACGTTTCACAGCTCTGATTGCCACACAGGAGAGAAGCACTTGTCACGATGGACATTTAATAAGCCATCACTTGACTGCTTGCTCTCATTATGCTGAATGCTTAACTCTCCCAACACAAGGAGGAAAAGCTTTTGGTCTTGTGCCAAGCATTAACCATGTAACTCCATGCTCTCAAATTTTTCACCTGATAGCAGATACACTTCACAAAAATTGTTTTTACACTGCAATTAAAACCCCTGGATCTAGGTTTGGGAAATTAGGATAACTCCATCCATATGTCATCCACCAAAGAAGAATAATCAACAAAACAAAATGATGTATAGGATAGAATTAAGAAACATGAGAACCATAATTCTAAGTGCACTCCCATTAACATATGGTAGACTACAATCATAAACCCAAATGTAGTTACGTGACATATCCAAGCACCACTAAAGTAGCGTAATATGAATGTCAAGGCACACTGAAAACAACCACATTGCAGCAACCAAGTAACTTGAGAAAAAGAAGAACTGAGGAGAATTTAAAGTACAAATAACCAAAAAATTCCTTGAAAAGAAAGTTGTTTTCCCATTAATACCTAAACATCAAAATTCTTCTTTATGGTAAGACATCATTGACTATGACAGTCTTCTAGTTTACAAGTAAAGCTAAGAATAGTCTCTCTTGCAAGGTATTGTGCAGTGCACATGTGAACACAATACCAGGTTCAGCTCCCAGCTCTGCCAGACCTTCTACACAGCCTTTGGCCAACCCACCCTCCCTGTTCCAGTGCATCTCAGTCATGAAAAGGAAAATAATATCCTCCAGCCTTGCAGAAGTGGTGTAAAGAAATTCCACTAATACCCCAAAGAAAACCTTGGCTTGGACAGAAACAGCAATAAAAGCCCAAAAAAATCTATGCTGATATTTTGAAACTTACGTGAATAAATATCTCATAGTCTATGTAAGAATGCCATGAGTCTTCTTTCTGTGTCCTGGGGTCTCGCACCAAGACAGTTACAAATTCCTGCAAGCGCATAATA
This sequence comes from Anhinga rufa, assembly GCA_013400875.1. Lineage (NCBI taxonomy): Eukaryota > Metazoa > Chordata > Aves > Suliformes > Anhingidae > Anhinga > Anhinga rufa. The sequence goes on along the minus strand of VZTV01045402.1, from coordinate 38,375 downwards.
AAAAAATTAAGCAATTAATTTCCAAAGACAAAGGCAGCCTGAAAGACTCTCTTGATTGCTCTGCTGTTCCACAAACTACTGTGCTCAGATTAAAAGCTGAACTGCTGTTTTATTGAATTTTGCAACCCTATAAAAAGAAAAGCAAAGAGCAATGAATCATCTGAGTTACACCACATGTCTGGAAAATTTCCTGACAGACTGCTATCTGAAAAGGAATATTTCAGATTAAGTAATACTGTGAAAATTCATACATGTTTCATGCATGGGAGATTTGGTAATCTCAGTAGCCGCAAACTAAAAACCTAACATTCAAAGTCACACATGTAAGAGAGAACTAGGCGAGTATTTTAGGCTTTTCCCACCCTTGTAATTAACCAACATTCATAAAGAATGTGTTACAAACCTGCTCCATCTACTCAATACTTACATATAACAATTTATTTGCTCTTAAATTTCTTTTTACCATTTTAACTATATTCTTTTAAATCAAGTATTTATACCCACTGATTTCAGAGATCTGAGGTAAGTGCTTGGTATCTCCACAAGGAATTGAAAATCTGCCTTTTTTCTACACCCCAAATGACTTGCTCCAGCCCAGTGGAAAAGGATTAATTGCCCCAGACACCGATTTAACACAGGGAATCAAGGTCTCAAGCCCAGTGTCCCAGATGCCATGTGGAAGGAGATGAATCCTCCCGCTCTGCTGTATATCCTGTCTGATATACCAGCAACTTAAGCCACAGAGTACAGCCAAGGATGAAAGACCTGGTCACTGCGGTCCCAGTTTGCCCATCAACCTGCCCAAGAAAGCAACACAGCTGCACTTGCAGAGCATAATTCCCTGGTTTTGGAGGACAATGACATAGAGTATTTGTTGTAGAAGTTGTCATATCTAGTCTATTTCCTTGTAATTCCTACATTTATATAGATCCCAAAGGAGCGTGAGAGGCCTGTGGGCATTACTGTAATGTAACTGGGCATCTCTAATAGGAAGTGGAAGAGGCTGAAGGATTAAATGCTTCTGAGTATCCTCAGCTAGTGACCATGTGAAAACTTGTACTGTGTTTAAAAAAAAAAAAAA
>VZTV01045402.1:14293-37192 GCA_013400875.1 Anhinga rufa | reverse complement strand
TTATTTAAAATACAAAGGTTGAAAGTATGTGGTTGAAAGTGTAGTTACCTGCTATTTCCCAAGCAAACAAGTAAGCTGCCCTACTTCAGTTGCTTAAGCAAGCTATTCACCCAAAGGGCTAAGCCAACCACTTAATGACTCAGTTAAAGAAAAGCACATCATCTTAAACTAAAGAAAAGCATATCATCTTAAGCTGTAGTTACACGCCTTTACTTTTACATCCCTTGAGAGGAAGGCACTGCACAAGATCTCCAGGTACAGGAGACTGTGGGAGGAAGGACAGTGTCTCTGGTAAATAACATGCTTTTTTAGTATGTCATTGCATAAATCAAGAAATGTTGAACTAGAAAGCTCTCAAAATGTGTCGCCCCATGGCCAAACCTCAGATGTCAGAAATAAAACCTTACTCTTCAGCCAAGCCTTTTCCCCCCACCATGCACGCTTCAGTTTGCCACCAGCAGCAACCTTCAACAGACCGACAGGAGAACAATGACAACCTTGAAAGGAAAAGATATATATTTCCTAAACAGTCATTGCACTCTGTACATGTCAGGGAGGTGTTCATGGTCTGGATTAAACCCTTTACCACTCCGATTTCCAGGCAGTACTGCTTCAGGGATAGGGAGCCTGGGGCCTAGTGGTTGGATAAAGCCCATGGTTTTATCTCACCTAGCCCAGCTCCTAGTCACTGGGGTCTTTTCTGCATTATTGCTGGACACCCTTTTGCTGTGTGTCACGAGTATTTTGCCAGAGAAAATCTGTTTGAAAGGCTCACACCACCTCTGCTGCTTCTTTCCTTGCTGAAGAGCACCGGAGACCCGATTGTCCTCTGCAGCTTTTTAACCCCATGTCAATGTAGGACAAGAGAAACAAATGAACAGAGCTGTAATCACTTCTACCAGCTGAGGGTCATGCCTTTACTTTTACCAAAACACTAGTTGGAGACATGAGAAAGTTATTACCCCTCCTGAGCAGATCCTGAGCAATGTGCTGAACAAAGGAGAGGTAAACCATTTTTTGGTTGCTTTTTTCCACCTGCCTTGCTGTCTATCCTATTTAGCATACATATATAGACAGTATACTTTTGGACCCACTCTAACATCTTTTCATAGCCACAGTCTTACGTTCTCCCAAGTTTTTGTCTTCCCCAGCCTCCCACTTCCCTCTGTCCCACTCTTCCCCAGAGCTGCAACCACTTCTAAATGTACTTCCTTTTCTTTCCTGAGTACTAAATGCATCAGTCCTGCAAGTGGAAGAAGGGTTATGCCAGGAAGCTTCAAGTGGGGCACGGCTCTCCTCTTCCCTTCAACTGCTGCAGCCCAGAAGTCACAACTGCAGGTAGCCTGCTCATAACCTAACCTCCGTCCCCTTCCTCTCATCTACTGCTGTACCAAATTCTCGTTGCCCTTCCTTTTGTCCAGCTTCCCCGAATTACTTCATTTCCAAGTAACCTTCTATAACCCTCTCCTCTGTACAGAATCAAAGCAATCTTTGAAGTAAAATGCTTCTTTCAACCTCTATTATACCAAAGTATTATGATTAAAAGTTACTCTTGGATATGCTGGGGGTTAGCTACGGGTTTCCTTGCAAATCATTCCAGACCACATAATTCACACACACACAAAAAAAAAAAACTCTGTAAACTTTTAATTTCCAATTAGTCACTGAGTTTCAATACTGAGGAAGTCAAGCACCCTTCAGACTACCTATAGAAGAAAGCAGACCTGCTGTACATGCTGTGGCAGGCAGGTGTCTAGGCAGAATAGCACTGAGCCAAGAGAAAAATGATTCGTGGTACAGTTGAGCACCTCAGCAAACTGCAGCCCTCATGCAGTCAGTGTCAGCTCCAATTTGAAACACCGGGATTTCAGCAGAAGACTGGGTGGTTTGTTTTTTTTTCCCTTTATTTACCAAAGAATACCAATAATAAATTCAGAATGAAGCAAGTTAAACATTAAGCAACTAGAAAACAAACCCAAAAATGTACAGCCTTTCTCAAGATCTACGGTTACTTCCCCTATAAAGGTCTTGAATCTAGGAAGTGTTAATCCCAATTCCTGTTACAGTTTCTGCTGCTGTGAAACGCTGGCATTGCACATGTAGACTGTCCCTTCTCTTTTGACCTTTAAGCCTTCTCCAGGATACGTGACCCCACTGGGACAACAACATTGATTTAATCAAAACAGCCCTAAATGCCCAATATAGTTGCAGATACACTACTAGAAAAGGTGCTTATGCCTCCCTTTCCCTATAAAAGTAGGCTTATTAAGGACAATATTCACATATAGGTTATGCTAGGGTCCAAGCAGAGTTAGGTGGAAGAATATTTCTCTGGGAGATTGCTGTTGTATGCTCAGTCCGTCCTCTGTTCACTGGTCACAAACAGTCACCAGATTACAGCAGTTTTAGGTAATAATTGCCTTTCTCCTCTGTATATACTCCCTTCCCTCCCCATCTTGCTATAAAAATTAGGATACTCTCAATAGGCATGTCTATCTTCAAGTAATGCACTGTTCACCTAGCAGAGTTGAGGCTGACCTCTTCCTCCCACAGCTCACATGAAGACTAACTTCATCTTTTATCACAAGACTGCATTGCAGTCCAGCTGTACAAGCTAAGAAGCAGAGCCTGAAGAGAGCCAAGGCTTCAGGGACTTTTTACTTTTGTCAGCTGCAATCCTTTCCAAGGTGTCTTCTACCCCACCCAGTTCTGCTTGGTTTTTCCAGAATTGCAGATCTAGCTATTATGCCACATTATATATATTTTCCATTTTGGTTTTCTGGTTTTGGTTTTGTTTTGGTGGTTGTTTTTGTTTGTTTGTTTGTTTGTTTTTAATTGAGGGGCACAATACATGCATGTCTATCATGCATTCAAGAACGATGCATGTCCTGTAACGCTTAAGTTCAACAATTCTTTCAAAACCAGAACTTACTGCTGACAGTTCAAAGTGTCCAAGCTTGGTCATGGAGGCCTATTGCACTGGAAACAATACAGACTCAACAGAAAGCTACTGGAAAAAGTGACATCTCCATTGATTCCTTCTCCCTGGAAACTGCTAAACTCCTAAGTAAAACACTTCCTATCCCAACTGCTAACGCTATAGCTTTTATATGGATCCCAGCAGCCACACCAGCCCGAATATCCCATCCTGGTTTCAGCTGGGATAGAGTTAATTTTCTTCCTAGGAGCTGGTGTAATGCTGTGGTTTGGATTTAGCATGAGAATAATGTTGATAACACACTGATGTTTTAGTTGTTGCTAAGCAGTGCTTACACTAAGTCAGCTTCCCAAGACTCTTCCCATGACTCTTCAGCTTCCCATGCCCTGCAGCGAGGAGGTGCACAGGAAGCTGCGAGGGGGCACAGCCAGGACAGCTGACCCAAACTGGCCAAAGGGCTACTCCTTACCATATGGCATCATGCTCAGTGTATAAGCTAGGGGGAGCAATCACTGCTCAGGGACCAGCTGGACATCCGCCAGTGGGTGGTGAGCAGTTGCATCACTTGTTTTTCCTGGGTTTTGTTCCTCTCTCTCTCTTTTGTTGTTTTCCTTTTCATTGCAATTTTTTATTATTGTATTTCAATTATTAAACTGTTCTTATCTCACTCAACACATGAGTTTTCTTACTTTTGCTCTTCAGATTCTCTCCCCATCCCACCACAGGGGGAGGGTAAGCGAGCAACTGTGTGGTGCTTGGTTGCCAACTGGGGTTAAACCAGGATACATCCTCATGAAGAACTTCAAATCTGCCCAAAAAGTAGTCATTACTACAAAAAGTAGTCACAACTACCTAGCAAGCAGGAATCAGCAGAGCAGCTTCTTTGGCTGGATATGCCTTTTAATTCCTGGCTAAAGCAGACAGCTTAGGCGTAGCACCAGTGGCATTTTGCTACCCTGTCCTCAAGGCCTGGAGCAGCCCAAGTAGTTAGAGTCAGACATAAATGCCAAAGTGGCCAAAGTGACCCCTAAGCCTAGTTTACACCTACTCCCTCATGATTACAGTCCTATGTAAAGAACACGAGTGCTGACAGCAGAGGAAAAGGGCAGCACTGAGGACATGTAGACACAAGCACTGAAAACTGTTCCCATTTGGATTTGCCTCAAAAGGAAGAATACACTATAAAAGCAGCTGAAGCAAACCCAAGAAGTCTTCCTCTTCCTCCCACCCCCACCCTTCTCCCGTTGGAAATATTTCTGCATAATGCAATGGATTGCTCACAGACAAGGATAAGACAGAAGCTCTACTATATAGAATTTGACCAGAAAAACTGTGTTTCTGAGAAGTCTCTTGTTAACAATTTCCTACTAGGAAAATAGGAAATCTGACATGGAAACATCTATTTTTAATATGGGGAAAAAAATCCACCACAAGGAGGAGGAATAAAAATAATCTCACATGGGATGATTATTTGCCTTAATTATTCCAGCTACATTTTAATTCAAATCTCTGTGCTCAGGACCAAATCAGATGATAACCTCATGCTCCATGGTGCCACTGTTACACATCTGATTAGTCAATAACCCCCAAAGAGTCATTTTCCACAAAGCTTCAAAGAAAAATAGTTTCACATTCTCCTGGTTTCAGCTGGGATAAAGTTAATTTTCTTCCTAGGAGCTGGGATAGTGCTGTGTTTTGGGTTTAGCATGAGAATAATGTTGATAACACACTGATGTTTTAGTTGTTGCTAAGCAGTGCTTACACTAAGTCAAGGACATTTCAGCTCCCCATGCCCTGCCAGGTGCACAAGAAGCTGGGACGGGGCACAGCCAGGACAGCTGACCCCAGCTGGCCAAAGGGCTATTCCGTACCATATGGCGTCATGCTCAGTGTATAAGCTATGGGGAGTTGGCCAGGGGACAGTGACCACTGTCTGGGGGAAGGGCTGGGCATCAGTTGGTGGGTGGTGAGCAACTGTATTGTGCATCACTTGCTTTGTATATTATTATTACTACTACTATTTTACTTTATTTTATTTCAATTAAGCTGTTCTTATCTCAACCCATGAGTTTGCTCACTTCTACTCTTCCAATTCTCTCCTGCATCCCACCAGGGGGAAGCGAGCAAGCAGCTGTGTGGTACTTAGTTGCTGGCTAGGGTTAAACCACAACACCCATCAGGTTGCCTGTTAGTAAAAGGATCAACCACAAAGGATGTGGGGCATCTTCACACCATGCATGCCAAGTGGTAAGGCTGATAAGTGACTAACAGCTGAGACAAAATAATTTATTGCAACTTTTAATGTTCATTGGGACTGAGCAAAAGAGAATGTCCAAGTGTGATTCTTGTGGTCCTTGCATCTGCTAATCAGAGTTCAGACCCAGCTCGAACCATTATGTGCTACAAAATACCTGAAGACCAATGGAGAGAAGACTGAAATCCAAGTCTTTCTCTCCTGTCTCAGTGTCTGAGCCCCCTATGCACAGAGTCACTTACTCTCCTTCTCTCTGATCCAATAAATATTTGATCCTTCCATGAAACTTTAAACAGAAGGAACTAGCACTGCATCACTCCAGAATGTTCTGTAGACTGGCAATTAAAGCATGAAGAATACAACCAGTCTTTCCTGGTCCATGTGAACCTTAATCAAATTCAATCCACCACCGAACTAGAATCCTTTTTTATTAAAGCTTAGACATGACTTACTTGTTTTTCATGTTTTGGTGTCATCTTCACTGGTTTGTATTAAAATAAAAATCAACCTGAAAAAAAAAAAACAAAACAGACATCAGATTGGCATTTAGTAGTTACTTGAAGGTCATTATCACTTTTGCTAGACATTAGTAGGCAGTGGAAAGAGCCAGGCTCAGTGCCATATATACCAGAAAACATGTTTGCATTAACTACATCTAAGAATTCATTAATTTTTTTAAAAATCCCATTTTAGAAGCACTGGGTTAGCTCCCATATAGGGATATTTGTTGTACGTGACAGCCCAGTGATGCCTGCCCATCTCTGGAAGTCAGCGCTTTTCTTCATTGCTCTGAGAGTCTCCCGGGGCTTATCCTTGCACCCACCTCCCAACAGCTCCCTGTTGTACACCCCCAGTGCACAAACACAGCCGAGGCAGTGCTGCCTGTACCTTGCTCCCAGGCACCCAAGAACAGGCCTGCGTGACTGCAGCTGAGGTCCAGAGACACTAAAACCTCTGAGTCAGCAGAATTCAAAAGCCCCTCTCAACCGTTTCTCTGAAACAGAGATGAGCAGAGAGACAAAATGTTTTGATTCTGCAGGCTAGCTAGAACTCAGGCTAAATTTCATGGCATCTGTGGTTTTAAAACCTCCATGAAGGGAAGCGTGTAACTAGACCAAATCAAAAATCCCGTCATTAACTTATGTTTTAAACCTACTCTATCACTGGAAATCCCAGTAAGTTTTTTAACTACCTCTGCAGTCCTGTAAACCAGCTGGTTTGCTCAGGACAGGTACCCACACGGGAAGAGCAGGGCAGCTTTACTCACCTGCCAGCTTACATGCACACTGCCTGCCTAAAAACAACTGCCGTGGGAAAAGGATTTGCAATTTGCCTTTCCCCTTTACCTCTCCCACATGCCACCCAGCCACTGCCAGCTAACACCTGCACTGAGCCCCAGCTGCAAGACCATCCTATTGCCTCCTCATGTTTTAAACATCAGCCTCCTTCTTCCAAACTGAGAGGACCCAAGCAGGATCCCTCCTTCACCCCAGGAGTACAGCTCCCTGCCCTGGCCCCATGGTCAGGATGGATGCTACTCAGGCAGGAGAAGCTGAGCAAAATCCTCCCGTGCATCTCTCTGGGCAGGCACCTTGCACTGGAAAAGGTGGATTTGCAGCTTTCTTAGGCAATCCTCGGCAGCTGTTGTCAGCTGGCTGCAAAATGTTTGCATGTGACTAGGGAAGATGCATGGCTTTGGAGTGGTTTGCTAAGGTTTAGCAATACAGAGCTTGGAGTTGCTCTTGTTATTATATAACTACATATTTTGGTGAAGGCCAGCTAAGGACGCCTAGACACCCTACCCCTGCCCAATGCCTCTTACAAACATGTCTAATTTTCAAAATACAGCTCCACCTATTTTAATAAAACAGAGGACAAAGATATGCACACATATATTTCTTTGACCAGAAAATTATTTTGGAACAAACACATCTTTGTCAAATTTCTGGAAGACTAGTTATATCAAAATAGGATACTCTGTCTCCAAATAGAGATGTCGACACACGGGACTTTAGACATCCTAAACCGTTCCACCAGCACAGTTCCAGTCTCCATAAAGATAAGGCCTCCATTTCACTTCTGTAGCTAGGATTGCACTGATAAAAACCACAGAGGATTATTGAAGAACACTCCCAATAACTTTTTGGGGTTTTTGCTCAATGTATTTATGTTTAACTGGTATATATGCTCAGGGCTGAAGGCATAGAAGAGCACTCCAGCATTCCTTGCTGCACAGTCTCAGCAGTACCCAGCAGGTCAGCAAGGAGGGGCAAGAATCTGGCTCATCAGCTGTAACTGCTGCTAATACAGAAGTATGTTAGGAGCTTTCCTTTTTGTGGAGGTAAATAGCTGTTAACTCTCAGGCAAGCACAAGCCCACACCACAGAAATCATTGTGCAGGACTCGGGCTGTTAGAAGAAGGGCTGTTTCTGCCTGCTACCTCTCCTCGTTGGGTGCAGTTGTAGACCTATATAGTTTTGGCGCTTTTCCCCCCCCTCTTTCTGCTCTGCTTGAATGTGGTTTTCGTTTTTAAATGGCAATTCAAATTTTTTTTCAGTTATATATCTCTCTCTCTTTATTCTGTCAGGTTCTGCAGCCTCTCTCTTTCCTGTCTCTTAACTGCTTTAAGTAAGAAATTATGCAAGCCCAAAATATCTTATTCCTGACACTGTTAGTGAATGACAGGGCTGAAATAACACATTTCATTCTGTCTTCTGCTTTCTAATGACTGAGTTATGTGCTAGTGCGGATTAGAAAGAACAGTTTAAATACCAAACAGACATTGTAATTTTAAAAATTTAATGACTAAAGTGAATATTTCAGCACCAAAAACCTTCCTAAAATATTTTAAATACTTCATATTTTTTTTATCAAGTAATTTGAAAACAAATGGAAATACTAGCCCATCAAGGCTACCTTTTCCACAGACACTTCAGCAAGTCCAAGATCGCCCCAGACATGCTGCAGCCACTTGCAAACATACTGAATGCAGTATTCTGGCTGACAGCAAGACATATATTTCAGGACTTCTTTAACACACGCAGAATTCACTGAAGCAGAACAGTTCAACTGTCTGCTTAAGATGATGACTTTTTATCTTTAGAAAAATCCTACCCAAAATACCGGTGATAGAAGCAGCCACCTCCGGAAGACAAACAGAAGGTTGCTGGCCTTTTTACTCATTTAAAAAAAAATAATTTCCACTGACAGAGAAATGAACCAGTGCTGGGAAAAAGAATCAAAAAAGGCAGTGGTAGATCTGTAGTTTTGATAAAATACTTTCTGCTGTGACTGGGGAAAAAACCCCATTGCTTTGAGTAAGTTTTCGTTCTGCTTCTGATCTATTATCAGACTTAAGACTTTTTTTATTATTATTACTTAGCTTCATATACTTCATATAACATCTGCTCCTTGCAGTACATATTTTTGACAGTTCTTAATTGCATAACCAACGAAACCACCAGGGAACGGCTCCACAACTGCCAACAACAACAACCCAAAGCAAAAAAATTACGTAGGATCACTTGCCATACTTCCTGTAGCCTAAAAAAAAAAGTCGTTTGGGGTTTTTCTCCCCCCTACCCAAGTACTGCAGTGTTTTTCTTAGGGATAACAGATAAACTGCAGTGCTCTTAGGGATAGTAGAGAAATACTGTGAAGTATTAAATTTTATTTCATCTTTTAGAGCTGATATTATATTTTAAAATCTAAATTAAAACAAATTATTTAATATTACTTGGGAATACCCTTTTATCATGTAAATGGACTGCTCTTAAAGGAGGAAGTAACTTCTCTTCTACATTCCCCAAACTGAAAGATTAAAACTTCAGCAGTACCACAGACAAAAACCATGAGAACTTGCTATAAAAATAGCTCAAACAAATGTGAGCCCTCCCAGCCACCTCACTAGTAGCTGTATTTAGTTACAGTGAAATTTTATTATTTCACTCAATGCTGGGCAGTGGCCTATGCAATGTCCTTGCCTGCTCTCGGCATGCTCACAGATTCCGTGTGGCCAGTGCCTCCCCTAAAGGAATAAATTTTGATCTTCGTCTCAACAATTATCCATCCACCCTCCTTCGATTATTTCTAAACATATGACTAAATGACCACCTTCAAGCTTTAATGGGGAAGAGTGATTTATTTTTAGACTTTGGTGATGATTAGAAGTCCTATCCAGTAACAAGGAAAGTCTTCAGCTGCACTTTCAAGGTTATTCCCATCATCAGTATCAAATTAAACTTTTGTTCAAGGCTTCAGTGTGACTGAGAGCAATCATAATTAAATCTCTAAATACTTAAAGATCTTTCCTGCATTTTACGTCTTGCTTACCTTAACACTCAAAAAAAAAGTCATAAGAAATTTAATCTACAGCCCGTAGAAAGTTCAGCTGCATCCGTACATGGAGTTCACTATCACAGAACATACCTGCATGCACTCAACTGCACTATGTTTGTGAAAGGCAAGTCATCCACATGGATTTGTAAGGAAAATACATGTGCAGGGAGTGATGGTGGGAGGGGGAGGATATGAAGAATAGAGCTGTAATAAAAGAAGATGCTAGCTCTGGAGAATTCAAAAAAAGGCTATAATAAACTTAATAATCCCATGCTAAAACATAAGTAGTACTTAGATTCAGGATAGGATAATGCAAAATTCTTTTGGGGAGCACTGATTGTATTTGCAGAAGCCTCAGGTTCTGGACTATTTCTGAAAGGTCAGTGACTGGCAGGGAGCATCACTGCCTGGGAAAGAGCACCTCCTGCAACTCCTGTACCAAGCAGAGGACCCAAGAGACACCTGTGCCACTGCTGTCGCAAGGGAGTACGAAATGGAGGAGCTAAATCCCCACTTAGCACTAGCTCACGGCTAGTCAGAAGCATGGATGAAATATTACTATAGGTTTCAAACGAAAGGATTACGAGTGGCAGAAGGCAATGTTAACTTGTTCATGGAACAAAACTGCCTGAAATCATAAGACCAGCCATACCGTATATATCAGCAGAAAGGTCTATCTAGTCCAGCAGTGACTTAGATGGTGGCTTGTACTGGAAGCTCAGAGTATAAGAAACACACAAAATTTTGAGGGCTTATTCCCCAGTTTTGAAGAAAATAATGTGAAAACTATATATAGGTGGCATACATTTATACATATAAAATATAACATATTCTGTGATACCAAACTCACCACATCATAACATATCCTGGCATTTACAAGAATTGGGTACATGGCCATCACAGAACTACTGCTTTTGTTGGTGGAAAAAATTAAAATTCATATTATTCAAATGCTGTTCCCCAAGCTAGGACTTCCACTTAGTCCACAGCAATACAGCCTCGGCATAAGCTGATACCTTCTACTTCACCTGATCCAGTTTAATACCTGGGGTCAACTTGCCTGCACTCATCAGAGGAGTCAAGAGTTCCCTTCTGTCCCTCACTGTCCATGAACAGGACAGTGAGGACTGAAACTAGACTGTGCAGGTCACAGAGCATCCTTCCTTCTTTCATCAGCCCTGCTGGTTACCCAACTCGCCTTCCCTCAGCAAATCACCGTAAAAGTCTGCTCATTAGCAGTGAGAAAAATATGAAATACAAAGTATTTTCATCTAAACTCTGTGCAGCACTCAGATGTCTGCAGACTGCTTAGTGAAGTGAATAAAATAAAGTATGCCTTGAGCAAATCCATCTCACCTTCCAGCTTAAGGTACCTGTTTCATCAGTGCTGTATTACAGTAGCAGCAGAATTACTTTGCTGCTGAGCAGGAAATGAGGACACTGTCTAAATTGCTTTTAAAAAGAACAAGAGCTTTCCAAACCGACAGAATTCACACCCCTTCCCTCCAACCACAACATTATGTAGAACTGCACTGCCAAATATCATGCCTTTCTGGCTGCACTTGAAATTCTGACTTCCAGCCACCGCTGCCAAGATGCTTAGTTAACTACTCCTTTCCTACAGGATTTCACTCCATTTGGTTGCTAAATGCTTGTTTATAGCCAGCAGGTGTAAGACAGCTCCTCTTTAAACACTATGTTATCATTTTTCCCCAACCAGCCATTCCTTCGTGCTGCAATCTTCCTAGATATGGAGACCTGTTTTATCAAGATAATTAATTCAGACCATTTAAAAAAAAAAAACATTAATTTCAGAGGAATGTGAGAATCAAAGAGTTAACTAAACATATGAATTTACCTCTCCCCTCCAGAATATATACATGATATAGATTGCCTTGTCAGGTGGGGGTTACATATTTCAAATCACATTGGTATTATACCACACTTTGAATTGCATGCACTTAGTACCATATTACTGGACAGCACCGTGACTCACATGACAAGCCTCTTTGAAACTTCTAAAAGCCTTAAGATAGACAAGGAAGAAGTACTAAGAAATCTGTTCACAGTAGAAGAGAGCATCAAATGTTTCTTCACTTTTTTTTTTTCTTCAGTCTCAAATTGCAGAGGTATGCTCAACCAAAGGACTTCATGTATATTTGGCAGTTTTGGTGGGTGGCTGATCCCAGAGCAACTATTACTTTCTTTTTCTCCCATAGGACAATACCGGTAAGGCTCATGCTGGCAGATTGGGCTCTTAGGCAATGGTTAGAGAAGGATAATTGTGGGTAAAGACAATGAAGGAACAGCACGTGTCAGTCTGTCATGATGTCCATGAGTCATCGTGGCAATTAGTTATTACTCAGGGCTGATGCTCACCACGGCTTCTTGCAGACAACCTGGGGACCGCTCAAAATTCTCCTCCAGCTCCAGCTCCTGTGTTCTCCAGGCAGCCTGTCAAGCTGGTCTGCCATGTGAGCCTGCCTTTGCTACTCTTTCCAAACGCTATGGTGCATAATAAGTAGCTTAAACTACACTAAACTATTTTATGCATAAATAATGGCAGGTTTTGTTGCTAGGACATTTTCAGAAGGCAAAGAGATAAGACAGTCTTTGAAGGGAAGCATTGGTGACCTCCAAAGTAAAGTCCCAGTAAGGGTGCTTGCTCCAGAGAACTTCTGAGATCCCTTGAGCTAGGGGAAACTGATTTCAGAAGCAGAAGCAACATTGGCAATCTGGCAGGTTCAACTGTCCTTCAACTGTACTCAACACAAAAAATACCAGATAGGCACTACAGTTCTTAGTGTACCGATACTTACACAAACAGGGTATACCACTGGCAGTAAAACTACCTTTAAAAACAAAGGGAAAGAAGCAAATAATTTCCAGGCTAAAACCACTTGCTGACATAGTACCGAAGTACTTTCCAAGTCGAAGTTCTGTTCAGTTACAAAAGTGACGAGTGAAGATGTACGCGTGTATGGTTTGTGTTTGCATAGCACATCTTGTTAGATACACCAACAAGAACAAGCAATGTAAAATCATGGACAGATAAGCCACCCCTAGGTATTTTTATATGATGCCAGTTACAAACAACACATTAGACAGCTGTTGTTTCTACAAGCTGGATTACAAAGAAGGGATTTGTACATAGACACTGAAATATCAGCATTTCAGAACACCAAAATCCTAAGAAACATCTTGAATGCTGCTTCTGAAGGAGAGTTTATGTTCAGAGAATGTATATTTTTCTTTCTTCCAAAACTTCATGTTTCTTACAGGAATTAAATATTGCATTGCATTAAATCAAATTAAGTTGGCCTAAAAAGGTATCTCTCTGTAATAACTAATTTTTTACTTATCATGGAGGAAGAAGGGCTGAAGGCAGCTGTCTCTTTCCTGCTGAGTAAGCAGAGCAAAAATCAGCAAATGCCATGCAGGCTTATTGTAACATTTCTTTTTCAGTCTCTCAAATGCAAACGCTGACATTGCCCGACCCTTTCCTTCCTGACTCACCCCCGGAACATTCTGAATCTCATGCGCCAGTAATTTCTCTTTTTTTGCTCATTTCAAACACTTTTAATTTGTGATATGATTTTTCTCTGCTGCTTGACTTGCTGTTACACAGCACTACATGTTTTAGCTTGGCTTTCTTCCTGCTGTAGATTTCCTTATTCTACCAAAGCACCTATTTTTATGACGCACCACCTGGTCCCGGCCAGGAAGTGCTAGTGCCTGGTCTTCTCCCCAGAGAGGAAAGCGAAGCAAAAGCAATAGTCTTGGCCATAACCACAGAATTAGAAGTCTCAGTCTCATGACGTGCATCTGGGGAGATGGCTGGGAAAGACCGAGCACAGATACAGTCAAAAATAAAATGAATAGTCAAGTAATAATGTCCTGAAACAAAGTGATCATAAGCATTCTCTATAACTGCAGCTCAAAACAGTGGGGAAGATGGAAAATATTGCAGTCAATACAGCATGCTCACCAAGCATTTTGATCACTCTGGTCAAATTGTTGTATTTCTTGGGTCTTTTAAGTTGACCAAGCCCATGAGGGATGCTTACAATGGTCCAGCTGGATCAGCCATCACATAATGTCACACAATGGCAATTCACTCTTCAGGCTCTCTTCCCCTAAAGAATGCATCGGATGGTCCATTGTTACTGCAAAACCTTGCCGGTGTTGTGTCTGCATAGCTGCATCCATATATTGCACTAGTTTGTGAGCTGGATCTATCAACAGTTAAATTAACCATTTAAGAATGTATTAACAGTGATTTCAAGTGGAGAGCTTGTTTGTTCAACGAGCTTTGTTCTCTTTCTGAGCTAGCCTGTGCCAGTGACATGAAAACAATATTTTGGAAGGACATAGCTTCTAAATAGCGTTACTCATTACTAAAACAGACTATTCTGAGGAGCAAACAGCATTTGGCTGGAAGAACTTTTCATGAGATTGACCAATAAGAAAATCAGGCTGAAAATCCGTGATTTATCTATATCCCTGGATTTTCTGCTTCTCATTTCTTTTCTGTCCACTCAATGTTAAGATGTGATTTGGTTACTTTCACCCCAATTATGGACCCCATTGTTGCACCATGACTTCATAAGACTGGCATCAGCCCTTGGCCAAGTCTCAGCATGGGAGGCAGACTTCTGGTATGGAAAAACTCCTTTCAGAAGTTGTGAGAACAGCAGGAGACATGACAAATACACAAAAATGGGAGGAAGAGAAGAAAAGCAGCGCCTGGGTTTGACTGCTCTGCCATCACAGCCAAGTCAAGAGACTCACTGGCCAGCCTGGAACAAACACGGGCTCAAGGTCAAGCAGCAAGAGGAGTAAAGGTAGAAAACTTCATGCCTACAAGACAAATACATCCCACAGCTTGCTTTCACGGTGCCCAAACCCACATGATATTTTTCGAACAATGAATTCAAGTAGACCACTAAGTAATCTGAAGGACTTTTTCTGCCTTTAGCAGGAGAAAAAGACTTCCCACTCACGGAGCAGGTGCTGCATAAATGAGCAGAATGCACAGATTTAAATTAATTTTAAACCTGGTCAGTTCAGACTATTACAAGCCTATGGGAAAACAACGGACCAGGAAGAAACTGGTTTAATTTTGTGTTGTTTAAGTAAGCCTTTGTCCTAGTTTCGGCTGGGATAAAGTTAATTTTCTTCCTAGGAGCTGGTATAGTGCTGTGTTTTGGATTTAGTATGAGAACAATGTTGATAACACACTGATAATTGAGTTGTTCTAAGCAGTGCTTACACTAATCAAGGACTTTTACAGCTCCCCGCACTCTGCTGGGTGCACGGGAAGCTGGGAGGGGGCACAGCCAGGACAGCTGACCCCAACTGGCCAAAGGGCTATTTTGTACCATATGGTGTCATGCTCAGTGTATAAACTGGGGGAAGGAGGAGGAAGGGAGGAACATTCAGAGTAATGGCATTTATCTTCCCAGGTAACCCTTACACATAAATGGAGCCCTGCTTTCCTGGAAATGGCTGAACAACCGCCTGCCAATGGGAAGTAGTGAATTAATTCCTTGTTTTACTATGCTTGTGCACACGGCTTCTGCTTTACTTATTAAACTGTCTTTATCTCAACCCACGAGCTTTCTCACTTTTACCCTTCTGATTCTCTCCCCCTTCCCAGTAGGGGGAGCGAGCGAGCAGCTGCGTGGTGCTTGGTTGCCGACTGGGGTTAAACCACAACAGGCTTATTCTAAGTTCACTTAATATATTTACTTGAGGCCAAAAAAGCACAATCCAGTCTTAAAACAGAACAAGTGCCAATTTATATAATCACACCTTTAGCTAAACCAGCTGAAACCTACACATTACGTATGGACGTGTTTGAAAACCTACTTTATGGTCCTACATGCAAATCTGTAATAACTGTCTATCACATGGCTGCTGCGACCTGACAACCACCAAGAGATTTTCTCCAGTTTGCAGAAACACAATGATGCTGTGGGGACAACAGCTTTTCAGTCCAGGGCTACACACGCATCTCAGAACGAAACCGCAGTCAAGGCAACTCAGTGAAATGAATGGCCCAGATGAGGCGGAGCCCTGCCGCTGGAAACCCACAGAGGAAAGCCTCGCTGTGGGTATCCAGCCTACTTGGTCACTGCCAGTAATTCTTCCGCAGAACTGATGCAATTGGGTCGCTATTGCCAACGGAGAGGGAAGTAACCATCACTGACAATGTGTTCTGCTTTATAGGTGGGTTTCAAATCCTGTAGCACTTTATATGTGGGCAAGTGCTTTACATACTTGGAAAGCACTCTATAAGCATAGTGCTGTCCGTCCTTGACACGGTCTGTTTTACTGGTCTAGCAGGAGAACAGGGAAGAGAATGGTTGTCATCTAGACTAAAAACAACACAACTTTTCTAACTAAGAGCTAGCTACTAACTGACTGCTGAAAAAACAGCCTTTCATCTGCATTAAAGAGAGAATAAGGTCATTCAAGGTTTGAAAGTCATCTAGTTTAGCTGAGCTTATGGGGGAACAACAGCGCTGCTTAGAATTAAGCTTTGCTAGAAATCTAGTCAATGGGTAATCATATACACCAAACCAAATTATAATTTTCCACACTGCCAACAGACTTACATTTCAGATGTCTAGGACAAGTCAATTGCCACCCAAAGTTAGAATGACAGAAGCTCTAGTGATCCTCAGGTGGACAAAATAACTCTACAGTGTTCAGAAACACACTACTGGTCATCACTGTCATCGTCTAAGAGCAAAGCAGGACACTGCTGTAAGCAGAGATGGTGCCTCTTATGACAGATTAGAAGTATACTTGAGAAAAGAAATGAGCCCTCAGGTTTCCAAGCCCTTCTCCAATTAATTTGAGCTGCTATACATCCCAAAGCCATATTTTTCCCCAAGCAGACTTGTAACTCTTAATAAAAGATATTTAACATGCAAAACTTCCCTTAGACAAAGAGATCTCTGGCTCTAAAGAGCCTGGAGAATAAGGAAGAATCATTTTTGAAAGAAAGATCATTGCTTATATGCATATGCTATAGTACAGCACATTATTTTTCAAATCTTGTATTTAAATTCAAATATGTAATGGCAAAAAGGAAGGTAAAAATCTGTATGTTCACTGAAGCCTGAAGACTGCCTTTATGCTATCTTAAAGATAGTCCACAATACTCCAAGTTCTCTTTACAGTTATCTTGCATTAGTTACAAGGCTTGGTGCATGTACTGAAGGGTAGTTTTCCTGAGAAAGTCAAGATGCTTTCTTTGCAAACTGACCTGAACTATTAACACCTACTTACCAGAGTTTGCATTAAATCCCTGTAATCCAGCTGTGCAAAGCTCACTGAAAAAGACCTCAGTGGGGAGAGAATCTTACATCCCTACTTTAAGATTTAGCCTTGGACTACACACCTAGTGTAGACAACCTTTTCCTGGCCAGCAGGTCAAACAGACCTTCCTTCCAAATCTACCTGCGATGACGAGTGAAATAGCAGCCAGAAAGCTTCCTTGCAGACAAGCAGATTAGGAAGGCTTCATTTCTGAACAAGTATTTGTTTCAAACAGTTCTTCATAAAACCCCCAAAGGGACATTTTTGCTATAAATCCTCTCTGATTCTTGGATCCTATTGCCCAAACCCAGTTTCATGGTCTGGGAGGTGGAGAGACTGTTTAAGCCAGCCATCTGGCTGCCTTCCCCACCATCTTCACAGTAACTCCCACCTTCATCCACCTGGAGAGGGGGAGACAAAGGGTTTTTACTCATCTGGAATGAGTGATTTGCCTTCCTGTCTCCCCAATAATTAGAGCTGATTCAACTCTAAATAGTCATACCACATCCAATCTTCACCCTGAGCAGCAGACATAACAAATGCAACGTAGTCATAAATGTGTCACAGCCATTAAACGCTGGTCTCATTGTTTCACATGTGTGAAGACATGTGAGGGTATTTTTGGGCTGTGCTCCTTCACGCCATGAGACAAGGCTATTGCATTTAGCCGTTCTCAAAGCAAGTATGACTGCAATGGCACTACACACCGATGTGACTATCTATACATGTGGATGCCCAGCATGTCGTAGGCTCTGGCATTATCAAACTGTTCTCCAGTGCTCAAAGCTCACAGCTATTTCCCTTCTCCCTGTAAACACTCCCCTTACCACCTCGCTTTTCGTGCCTCATTAGTGGAAGTTCATTTCTTCTAGGAAGAGGCACGCCGCTCTTGGGAAAACAAAGCCTTCCCCTCTGGGAAGGCAGCTGAAGATCTCATTAAAACGGGTACCGAAGTTATGACTAAGTTAAAACCATGCATCACCATTACACAATTAAAACAACAAGACTATTAGAAGGCACAAAGTTATAACCTGTTGCTGTATGCATGGAGCAATATAGGTGAGCAGTTAGGGCTTCCTGAGGGAAAGGAGGGGCAGGAACTTGAACCTGACGGATGTGCTGGCAGCACACACACACAGAGGTCAGGGTATAGTATTGTCAACTCTGTAGTAAAATAGATGCTTTGTTGCAGGAGCAAAACATCCATTTTGCTTTGAGGTGTAGGATATACCTATAAGTGAGTTTATCCTCCTAGACAACTCTGGTAGAAAAGAAAGGGAGAGGAAGAAGTAATTTTCTTAAGCCATAAATCTTTTAAATACCAAGAAATACAAGTTTCTTCATACCACAAAAAGCAGGCATGGAAAGCAAATTGTGCTGTCTTTTTATGCACAAGAGTTACTGGAGAGAAGATCCATAACAAAATCATCATTGGTTTATCTGTTGTGAAACAAATGAAACTCATCAGTATGCATCCTGTTCAACTACTCTGTGGCAATCCATAACATCAATCACATGAAGATGCTGGAGCAAAGGGAAACTCCTTTCAAACCAATGAAGTCCTTTTGGGCCAGGCCCACAGGTTGATGCTGAGTTGTAAAGGTTTTTGCAGGGTTCATGTCTGTTGAATTCCTCTGTGGTGCTGGGAGACAGTTTGAAATAACTTGTGCTGCAGTACAAGCGAGACAGCATGTATGTAACGTGCCCAGCAAAGTCCAAAAGGAAACTAGTTTCTAGGACTAGAAGCCCCGAGGGCATTTAAGGATTCTGTGAAGACATATCACTAATTAGACCTCAAGAAGAGAAATGCTATTTTGAAGTTCTCCAAGTTGAAAGAGAATCACTGGAGGAACTCTGTGGGAAATGCAGGACTATTTGCAATTCCATTATTGCGCTATGTTTTGTTAAATCTCCCACTGATCCCCTCAACCTGCAGAAATCTGGACAAGTAGGATTCAGATAACAAACATAAACATAAATATAAATATTCAGTGTCTTTGTGGATGCTTACAAGGTGTCCTACTTACTCTTCAGCTGATGCCCAAGAAGAAGGTGGATCAACTGCAGGTCATGTGCAATGATGCCAGCCTCATAAAGATTTCCTAGATCTCCTTGGACAGCCCCCTTGAAAGGCACCAGTCACCCACATCCAGGTGACCAATCTATGCCAAAGCTGTACTGTGTAGAGATTTAGCAAGGAATGCTACAGATAAACAGATCCAGAGCCAAAATACTATGCACCAGACCTGTGCATGTAGCTCCCTGTAGTCAACAAGCAACTATAGCATGATTTGCTTCTCTGTCCCAAGAGTTATCCTGCCAAGAAGTCAGGAAATTCCTGCAGGACACATAGCTGTTTTTTTTCCTTTTAGTATTTTTAGTATCAGAAGGATAAACAAGTTGCTGAGTTAGTTTTTTGAGACAATAAAAAGATGCAAAATGTAAAACAAGAAGAAAGAAAGAAAAATCACAATGTCCTAAATTACCCATATCTCTTTTACTTCTCTGCTTACAAAAGCTTATGCATACTACATACCACATACATGGAAATAAGAACCACATGATACATTGCTGAGATATGATACATCAAATTTGTCACCTGTCCTATCCTACCTACCTACTCCCAGGAAGCAAGGAACACCTGCAGCAGTCCATGCTGCTGAGCAAATGTTCATAACCTTGCTACTTTGGGATTTATTATAGTGTGGGGGTTTTTTGTTTGTTTGTGGTTTGCTTTTTTTAAAATCAGCCATCAGCCTGCCAGAGAAGTGTTTTCTTCTTTCATACAGAGAAATGACAAAATTGTATGATAAAAGCAGAGAAGGTTGCAGTTGCCTGAAATTATAGAGGTTAGGAAAAGTACTCAGCAAAATTTTACTAAAAAAGGGCTGCAAGACTGATTCAGCCCTTTATAGTCAGAAGGGCCCAACTTCTGTATCAATATTCTTGACAGCATCTTTCACTCCACAGGATCAGAGAACCAGCAGAAGGGCAGGTGGAGGGGAACACCACACTGAAGCAAGCACATTTGGTACCAGCAGGTACAGCCCCTCGGGCAAAAGGCAAGGCTGCTCTAGGGCAGGGGCAATAAGCATCATGGGGGTGGAGGGAGGCATCAAGGAGAGGTGGCTCTACGGTTGCTCAACTAGGAACAGGATGCAGCAAGCTTCAAAATTATGACTGCCACGACCTTCTCTGGTTGGGAATAGCTATTTTGTAAGAGACTCACGTGCAGCAGTGGCATGAGCTCTGTAAAAATTTCTAGGAACATAGCCTTTGCCCTCATCTGTTCAGCACTACTACCTTATATCAGTCACATCACCAGTCCTGGCTAGATGGTAACTGCGCACTCAGAGAAGCCACATCACAACATGTTTACCAACTGCTGGCTTGATTTAACGCTTCACCTCCTATCATGCCCGAGAATTACTCGGTTTGACCCAAATCCCCAGTGGTTTTTGCTGTGTATGGATGGCACTGTGCCCGGGGAGGGAAATCCCAGGACACTTGGAACCTGCAAAACAGCAGGGCACTGCTCATGTCTGACCCGCGCACGGCGTCTACGCTAAAAGCATCACAGCACTGTGGGCGTGCAGCGAGAGCAGAGGTAGCTTAAACAGGTACACCAGGGCTGGTAAAGGTGCTGCCTTCGGAACAGCTGTTCTTCAGGAGTTAATGCAGAAAAGCATAGCTGAAAACAACTCCTAGGTGTATTAAAAGGTGAAAGGGAGAGGCTTTTTTAAGAGTAAAGGCAGGGTTTACTCAGCTCTGCCTGCAAGGCAGGGAACAAGGGAAAACCAGAAAACTGAAAGTCTGTTGAGGTAGGGTCTAGGCAATATTTCATGCAACACAGCAACAGTGTTGTGATGCTACTCCAGCTTTCTACTGGGCTATCCCTGCACCATAAACATATCTTGAATGAAAAAGAACAAAACAAAAACAACAAAACAAACAAAAAACCCCCACCAAACCTGCATCACTGAAATAAATTATAATCTTATTCAAATATAAAAACTACTGCAGCAGATTCTATCACAAAACAGTTAATTTTAGGAAAGAGCATCTGCAAGCTGGCAGCTGCTGTTTTGCAATGGTATAGAAACACAAATCCTTAATTTCAGTAACTCAGCTGATAAAAGTTAACTGCAGTTAAACTATAGAGACATAAATGAAAGAGGAACCATGATACCAATATAATTTATAACAAATTGCCACTTGTATGAACATTTGGAGGTACTTGACTAAACAACTATTTCTGTCTATGTTCACAAATAGCATCTTGTTTTCTATTTCGTAAGTTCTCTGGGACCATGGACTGCCTTTTTGCCTGTGTTTGCACAGCTCCTGCCATGAGGCACGAGTAACTGCATGAGGCTTCCAGGTGCTATTGTCTTCTAATTACGCTATAACGTTGGAGAGATTATGTTGTTAGTACCTTAGTAATAATATTTTCAGAATTTTTCTCCTTTTCAGTTTTTCTGCTTTAAAAAAAATAAATGTAATTATTTTGCAAATAAAATTTTAAATCATAATAATCTATAATAAAGCTCACATGTATCATAAGCCCTCAAAATTATATGAATATAGGCATGGTGTATGCAAGTTCTTTACATTGAAATTCATTAAATGGTAAATGCTTCTTAGGTTCAATATAAAGCATACATGATAAACAAGAGACTTCCAGATTTCAAGTCAAGCATTATAAACATAGCATAATACCCTAGGCTGAGGCAGGCATAAATATCTTCATCTTCTACACAAAGAAAACATCAGCATTGCCATTTTTCTAAGGGAAGCCCAGTTTGTGTCATTCACAAAAGCTCCGCCTTGCGTTACTTTTAGTTTCAGTTCTCCTTAACATGAATAGGAAGACTGTCCTCTTCACTGGAGCTGTTTCCTGTCAATGCGAGAAGCAGAGTGGGCGATGAAAGCTCGAGCTGCTGTTTTCCTTGGGCAAGGGGTGACGTGCGCACATGCCAGGTGGGACCTTCAAACACACCTGAGCAGGCGGGACCCTGATCCGCAGTGGCCTGGCTCCACACCTCCGTCTGCCTTTACCTTTTCACCACTGCCAGCAGGATTAGGCAATATTTACCTAAAATTGCCACATCCTCGAAGGGGCTGTGAGAACAGCCAGCCGTCTCTACAGGGCCATCCCAGCGGGTGGGTGCGAGAGGCCAAGCCAACACGGGCCTTTCGGGGAAGGGCGCGGGCAGCTGCCCACGTGCCTCCGTGCCTAAGTCCAGCATGCGGCCCAAGGCAAACCCAGCAACTCAATCACTGGAACTTCCTTCGGTTTATAAAGTGGTTGGTATTAATTGCAATACCGTGTTTTCAGAGGCTTTCTTCATATGTACCAAAAAGTGCTCAGGCCATTTAATGTAAATAACATGCAGAATTTAGAAATGATAATAAGGCGGTCTCCTGACTAACAAATAGGATGTATTTAATATAAAATTATGCCATTATATACAGGATATTATATGCATTGTATGTTTAAATATTATTATACACAATGACATGCAGGATTATATGATTTATATAGGTAATAATATAACATATATATATGCAGAGCTTTTGCACATCCACATAAAGGTCAGAGTTGCCAAAGGTGACGGGCTTTCTTTAGCAAAACAAAAAGCCTTGGTTCAAAACCAGATTAATAATTACTGAAGCCAAAGTCTCTTAGTACCTGGTGTTAATCGTTACCAAGAGCAGTCGTTTACACAGCTGTAAATCCCAGCAGAGTCCTGCATCCTCATCCCTACCCACAGATCAGGGGAATAAATGCACTTTTAAAAGACCTGGAGGGACCAAGCCCTGTTACAGCCGGCAGCTCTGCGGCAGGGCTCGCTGTTTCTACCTGGGCTTTCCCAGCCGTTGCCCAAACCAGGGGGTATTTTAACGAGCCCAGGCAGCGCCCCACCGTCCCCCTGAAGAGGAGGAGGAGGAGGAGGAGGAGGAGGAGGCGGCGGCGGCGGCTCCGCGCCCCCCCGCCCAGCCGCGCCGGCCTCCGCAGGCACGGGCGCGCAGCCCCAGC
>VZTV01045401.1:74854-99534 GCA_013400875.1 Anhinga rufa | reverse complement strand
CGCAGCCCTGGGGTGGTACCCGGCCACCCCGGCCCCCGGAGCTGCAGCCCCGGATCTCTGCAGGGCGGGTATCCCCCCCGGGGGCCGGCAGAGCCCCAGAGCTGCCCCCCTGCTCCACGACGCTCCCTTCCAGCCTTCCCCAGTCTGCCCCGTCCCTGCAGCGTCCGCTCCCCGCCCCGCCACCCCCCCCGGTCTCTAACCCCTTTTTGTACCCGCAGCAACCTGCAGAAAGGGCACCTAATGACAGCGCCTGGGCGTCCTCAAGGTGACGCACAGCGGCTTCCCCAGAACACCCCGGTCGGTCACCGAGGGTGGGTATTCCCGGGGTACCACGTCCTGCTCCCAAAAGCTCTCGGCACCCTCTGCCCTCGCACCCTGCCTTGTTCCCGACTCGACGGGACGCTCCCGTCCCAGAACCCGCTGCGTGGCCCTGCGCTTCTCCGCTGCACGGGGGCAAAGCCAGCCGCCGACTTGCAGCAACGTAAAATGAGACCCAAACCACAGGGCTGGGATGGGGGGGTCAGCCAGGCTCCCCTCAACCCCCCAAACCGGCTGGTGACCCCCGGAGGCGCAGAGCCCAGCGAAGCGACCCGGCGGCTGCTTCTGCCAAGAGGCGTCCAAGCGAACAAAGCCATCGCAGAGCTACGGGGAGCCGTGGCGCCGGCACAGCCGTGCCCGCCGCGGGAATTATCGTTCGTTCGAATTACCCTTTTCATTCAGAGCCTCAATCAGGGGGGAAAAAAAACCCCAAATCTCACACTGCTCTGGTCCTCCGCAAACCGGGAGACATCAACATGTGGGGATTACTCCTCCGCCGCCCTCCCTGCACGCCAGAGGAGGTTAATAAGAGTATAAGACCCAGGATTTGCATGGGCCTCTTTTCAAATACTTAAAAGCTACTGTTCACATCGCGGGGAGGTCAGCGGCTCTTTAAATCATTACTCGCTGGAATTACTTCCCTTACAGGCTCCTCTGTAGTTTTTAATTCATTTGAGCTGCTATTTAGCAGCAGCCCCGCTTGTTTAGACGGCAAGGAAGCGAGCGCAGAGGCTTATAGGAAGTTTTCTATTAAAAATTCATCGCAAACCCTGCCTCAGACCTCTCAGGAGCACGGCGCTTAGTAGGGCCATGCGGGTGTCTGGATCTATTTTGTAGTTAAGGGAAGGGGATCTGAGAGCGGCGTGCAGGGAGGGAGCGTGCTATTCATTCATAAATCAAACAACAGATGCTGGGTCCAATGGGGTGCGCCATGGTGACAATTTTTAACCCCTGAGTGTCACCGCTAAGACGGGCTCCCATGGGGCGAGTACAGGCGCTGCAGGCAGAGGTTCCTGCGGGAGGAAGCTGCGGGGCTCGGGGGAAGAAATAAGGGGAAACTGGGGGGAGAGAAAAGGCAGCGGCTGCCCCAGACATAAATCTGGGGGAAGCCTGCGCTTGGGCGAGGGACCAGCTGCGAGACCGGCCTGCTGATGACTCCAGCAAGCCCTGCTGGGCTCTGCTCGGCGGCCGCTGTGCCCCGGGGCTGGGTACTGGGGGGAACCCTTCTCAGCACCAGCTTCCACGGCCAGGGCTGCAGCTTGACATCAAATCTGGAGCCCGGACACCCATTAACCCCATGGGAGCCACGGCTGCCCAAATTCACCTTGCTGGCTGCATAGGCGGCCCTGGCACCTGGCATCCAGGATCCTTGCTTGGGGCAGCAAGAGGAGGAGGAGGAGGAGGAGGAAGACTTCAGCAAGAGTTTCGGATCCTCTCATGAAATGCTGGCCCCTGGGCAAATCAACCTGAGATTCCCACCTGGGTGCCTGGGACCAGGTTTCATTCACCATCATTTGAAGGGCTCAAAATGGCCACGGCCGGAAAGGTGATTGCTGACTCTCCCTACAGCTTTGGGGCTTGCCCGTCCTCCCAGTTCTCCCCACTTTAAACCAGCACATTGAATTACCAGTCCTCATTTCAACCAGCACCCCCAGGGAGACACTCCACACACGCGTGCACCTTCAGGCGCGTCCTCGGCCACTCGGGGAGCGGAGCGGTGAGCCCCAAGCGCACGCACCGGGATGAATCAGGAGCGATGCCGCTGTCGTCAGGGGATTTATCGTCTCTCTAAACAGCGCCCAAGGGGAGCCAGGACCCACCGCTCCCCCGGCACCGGCCGCCGGCGGGCGCCCTGCGCTCCAGGCGTAGCACAACTACTCGGGCGTGTGCAGCGCAGACGGGATGAGATGGGGTTTTCAAAAGCTGCGAAGTGACTTAGGAGCATGAGTGCGATTGACGTGAATCCTGTGGCTCTGAAGTCACGAAAGTGCCATTCTTCATTGTTCGGGACCGCGATTCTCCTGTCCCCACAACAGCCCGACAATGAGCAGCGTGTTCAGGGCTCACATCCTCTGTGCTATTGATAGCATGGCCGAGCTTTTTGGAGCGTGGGTCCCATCTGCCACTTCCACTCCTTTTTAAAAGATCCTAATGACTGTCAGATCCTTTTAGTTCTTAATTAATTTCAGAGTTCAACTGCAAATAGGAAACAAGGCAGCTTTTGCCCTTACGCATATGAATATTACTGTTCCATTTAATGTGGTTACTGGTGGAATGCTGTTATTCATTCCTGCCTGCAATAAAAGCCACATGTTTTTAAAACTTTGCACTTGAAAAAACTTTTAGGAAAGAAATCAAGTATGTTTTGTATGCATGGCATGAGATAAAAACTAGTCATAAATATTCAAAGAACAGTTAGAGCTTTATGCTTGATTTAAACAAGTGAACAGAGAAGTACGACGGTTGAAGTAAGTGGAGAATGAAAGCCCAATGCTCCTTTAAGAATGTGCTTATGCAGAGAAAAGGAACTATTCATGCAAAGGTTATGGAGCACCTAAGGACATCCCATCTCCTCCAAAAATGCCCAAAGGTGGATAGCACAACTGGAAACATCGGGCTTTGTTCAGAGCTATTTAAGTTCATGGGAGTTCCTCTCTCTTCGGGGCTTTTGGAGGAGTTTTAGGGGGGTGTGATGCCTCGTGCCAGACCCTATGGGGAATGAGGACTCTTCTTGCATGGAGACATCTCCAGTGTGTTCCTTCCCCGTGTTGGAAGGCAGATGGCTGAAGTGATGGTGAGTGTTTCGTGGGGCTCCTGGGACCCCTGGACTGACCTTCCCCGGCGCCCCCGGAGCCTGGCACAGCCAAAACCACGAGGGAAGGGGCTGAGCACCGGGGCCCAGGGCAGAGTCCGTCCCGCGGCCGTGCTGCCAGAGCCCAGGGCAGTGCCGAGCCCTTCAAAACCCAAAACGCGACAGGGGGAGAAATAAAAAAAATTCCAAAGGAAAGAAAAAGGGGAACGTCTGGATGGTGGAAAGAGGAACTGAAAGGCACATGACGACGAGAAAAGTGCAACGGGATGGACGCAGAAAAACACAACATGATTTCTAATTGCAAGGAGAGGTGCTCGGAGGAGTTGCTGTCACGGAAGGGCTCCCGGGCAGAGCGCCGAGGGCCGGGGCGCAGGGAAATCCTCCTGCACGTGCTGAGCGAAGCACTCTTGCAACACGAAAAGGCCGCGTGAAACTGTTCCTTGCCTCGGAAAACAGCTTGCGCATCGGCAAAACTGCCCCATCGCTTGTCCCCATCCCCGGTGGGGTGGGAAAATTGACCTCTTGTCTTCATACAGCGGCTGAACGTGCAATGGGGTTTCCTAAAGAGCGTTTTTCACTGCTGGTCCCTACAGCCTGGCCCAAAATATTGGGATGATGCTGGGTATCAAATGGGGGGGCTCAGTGCTCCCGTGCTGCGCTGAGGTTTGCAGGGCAGCAGGGAGTCTGCAGGGACCCTTAGGGAAGGGTTTTGCATCCACACACCGAAACAGCGGCCGGCGTACGTGCTCGAGCCCTGGCAGGGTGAAGCAAGGCTGTGCTGGGCTCCGGCTGCCAAGCGATCCCTTAGGGGAAGTCAAACGTGAAGAGAGAGAAAGTGAACCTTGGGAACGGCTCACGTTCCCGCACGCTTACCCACCTCCCTGCGAAGGGCGCCCGGCTGTTAGCAAACCTCGGCCAAAGCTGTGGTGTCTGCAAATACCCCTGGGACGTGGGACAGAAATGGGTGCTCACCCCACGCCAGGAGGGCAGGAGGGGGCTGGCAGCTGCCTGCGATGGGCGCTGGCGTCAGACAGGGAACTCCAATTTCCCTCTGATAGAGCATCGTAGGGTCAGCAAAAGCAGCTTTACAGGCAAGTGCAAACACGCTGTATCCGTCCCTGTGGGACATCAGCATGGCAAAGGGAACCCAGCCCGGTCACCCCAAGGGTGCCCCACTAATTTGAGAGCCCCAGACACCCCTTTAACCAGGCAGCCCACAGATGTGCTTTCCACGGTGGCCTCATGCATCATTTGCATCTTGCTCTGAAGAGGATGACGGGGTCGTGCCACCTCACATCGGCTGACCACAGGGCAGCAGAGATGCCTCGCGGCAGATTTGCTAAATTTCCAAAGCCCTTCCTGGAATATTATCTCGCTGGAGGTGGAGAGTTTCTCCCCCAAACCTCAGCCTGTGACGCCTCGCTGGGAGAGCCACCGGCACGCTGCAGTGGCCAGTGGTGACACCAGCACAGGCGTCTCCTCCCTTCCTGCCTCGGCCCCAGTGCTTTCCCCATCTTCCCCCTGAGGTGGTTACCCCATTTCTCTTGCCTGGGCTGAGCCCTGACGGAGGCAGAGCCGGCGGGTTGGGAGGGAGGCAGATCACAGGAGGTGCTTTATAAATGCGTGGTTTATAAATGCGCCTAATCCACCAGCTTTCATCCACGCAAGGGTTTTCCCCACCTCTCTACAGGCAGATGAGCTTTGCAGAGCGGTGCCAGCACAGGGTGGCTGATGGTTGTTCTCCAGCAAGAGAACGGTTTGGAAAAGCCCCCCAAACTGATGTTTAAAGGCAGAGGTCAGGGGCGGGAAGAACGGGACCCATGATTGCAGCAATGGTGCCCAGCGAAGCTGCAAGGTCTGCGCCAAACGCCATCGCATACAGCTGGAGAAACGCGAACCGGAGGCTGGCAGTGCGTTTCTCCAGCCCGTTGCGATGCTGCTCGGCGTGGGACATGCGCAAAAGGCTGGCAGCGCACCGGTCGCCTGCGGGCAGCTGCCTGTGCAGACCCACGGGCAGATCCTGCTCCTCTGCATTCGGTCATCACCCCAGGTCCACCTCACTCAGGTTGCTCCTCAAGCAGCTTGCCCATGAAATCACCGGCACACGCAGCTCATTAACTCTACCTTATAGCTCAAAGCAGAAGATACAGGTGAGGTTCGGGCTGGCTGGCAGCCCTTTTGCAATGCTCACGCCATGACTGCACCCCAAACATTTCTGTTAATGCAATGCATTGGCCATTTTCCACAGAAAATAAGGTCCTGGGCAAGGACCAGCCCTTCCTGTGCAAGGTGTTTGTCATCTCTATGGGATCGATCCCTGATTTCTGCCATTTCTGCCAGACTTTGTGGCAAGCCGCAGGAGAAACAGTGAAGATCCTCCAGCAGCGACACGGAGTAACCTCAAACTCTGCCGTCAATGACTCGCCTATAGCAAAGTAATTCTGAGAAAACCAGCTTCTGGTTCCAGTTGCAAATTGTCCTGCAGGCCCACACCATTTTTTCCAGGTTCATTTGCTTTCTGCAATCATTCACTACTTTCACTTCTATGAATAACTCTGAGTGATGCTATTTCACAGTAGGGCTGTGGTCGGGCCACTTTGACTAGATGGGCTCCGGGTTGCGTTGCTTCTGCTCCTTCCTCGGATTATTTTTTCCGGTGCAAACATTTGCTTTCATATTTGCCCTTCCGTAAAGACTCTCATTAGTGTGAGTTTACCCGACATCCCCCACCAATAAGTCTGGTGGCTGTAGAGTAGCTCCAGAAAACAAGCCCCCGAGAGGGTTTAGCCTGCGAATTCACCCAGCACTTATGCATCCCTTTAGGCACAGAACAAATCCCTGACTTGGAGAAATTAGTCACAGGCTAAAATCGACGCAGAAGGTACTTTTCTGGTTTCTGGCTATGAACCCAGACAAATCAAACGTGATGTTATTTAGGGACCGCTGTTAAGGTACTGGTTGCTCCTCATCCGTCTCCAGCAGCTTGGAAAGGGAACTGCGCCTGCTCCCCTCTGTCAAACCCCCGGCCCTGTGCTCATCAGCATGAGCTCATTAATTTTTGCAGAAGTTTCTTATAAAAGTTCATATGTAAGCAGGAGGTGCTTGTCTGCCTGGGTCAGCTGGCTGACACCACGAGCAGGCTCCTCGCCCCAGCCCAGACAGCAGCCCGGGAAGTTGGAGCGGTTCAACAGCAGGTTGGGGCTGGAGACGAGAGAAATGGAGAACTTGCCCAGACAAAACGGTAGCGGCTTTCGGTCTCGCATGAGCAGCCAGCTCTGTGGAGAGAGAGGGGATCTTATCTGCAAAATGCAACCTCAGCCATGTCCTGGGGTCTGAGCCGCTCCGCGCCTGCCTGACCCTCCAAAACTGGTGGTTTTCAAGCATGTTTTTACATTTTCTCCTCCAACCAAGCGGCAGGCCCTCGCTGGCAGGAAGCGCAGGCCCCAGGAGAAGGCATTGGCAAGGGAAGCAAGGTGTCTGGGTTCAATCCGCAGCTCTGCCGCAGCCTTCCCCAAGGACCCCGGATGCACTGCGCAGGGGCTCCCCGGCAAGCGCTTCGGTTCCCCTACCTCCCAGCCCTCGGCCACAGCAAACCCCCGCACCAGACCCTGCCACACGACACGGTGCTGGCACCACGTGTGCATCCCACCTCCGGCAGCGAGGAGCCCCCGATTTCAACCAGCCCCCCCTAGATGCGATGTTAAGCCGAGGAAAGCCCCGCGAGCCCTGGCAGGCTTGCATTCGCATTCTTGGCTTTTCAAGACACAACAGGGGAGAGCTCATCCTGCCTCCAGTGAGCGCTCCCTACTTCCACCGATGCCAGTGGGATTCAAGCGGGTTGGATTTCGGCAGGGTTGGCGTCTTTTCATCTCCCAGCGGCAAGGGTCGGCTTTGCTCGCCCGCTGAACGCGGCAGTGGAGCCACAGAGGCCGTCAGGGCGGGAGGTGGGATGCCTCTGGTGAAAGTCTGGGGAGACTGTGAATTCCCCATCTCCGGAGCACATCCCAGTGCCCCTGCTCTTATTGGACATGATGAGGGATATTTTACCTCCTCTGACACGGGGTGGGATGGTGAGACCGACCGCCCAAGCAATGTTTTTTTTGCAGGGTGTTGGGTTAAATGGTGTCTGCTGGCTGTCGAGGCAGAAAGAGGTTTGAAACAACTAAAAAATACCACCTTAAGGGCTTGGCTAATCCCCCTCCTACGCTAAGCGTGTGCTGACTTTCCAGGCAGCGCAGGAGGAATCCCAGTGCTGCTGGTCCCGTTCAACCCCTCCTGCAAAGGGGGTCCAGCTCTCGGTGCAGCCGGGATGGAGATGCTGGGAGCCAGCATCGCAGGTGACCTGCTTGGCCCACCACAGACCCAAAGCTTTGACTTTGTGGGTCCCAGTCCCTCCCGCCACCACAGATTCAACTTTGTGGGATCCCTTCGTCACCATTAACCAACCCCATTTATCTTCTGCCCAGCCAGGTCCAACCACAGCATGTAGAGCCACATTTCTCAAGGATAACGTCCCCTCCGGCCGTTATCCCCGGGGCAAAACAAATGCTGGAGGATGGAGAGGCACATATTTCTAGTAAATATGAGCGACGTTTTTGCATTTTAGTAATATGTAAATGAATAAGTAAATGAGTAAGTAAATGAATAAGTAAATGAAGATGAACTCTGGCATCACAGCAAGAATGAGCTCCTGCAAACAGGAGAAAAATGTGTGTTGGTGGTGCCAGCTAGCACAGTTTGGGCCTGAAAGAGTTAACCAAAGCGGGGGCTGATCAGGAACTATCTCATTTGCATCTCTTATCCCACTGACCTCCATCTGAGGGAGGAAGGTGATGGGGAGAGCTGCAGGATGAAGGACTCAGGGCTGAACTGCCCAGCTCTGGCTCCCAGCAGATGCACCCCGAGGTCCCACCAGTACCCGCTCCACCACGAACCATCTCCATAATCCCAGCCCAAACTCAGTCCTTCCTACGACAGGCCCAAAGTCTCCAAACCAACAAAAGAAAGCAAGTGGTGATGGATTTCAGCAGCCCCTGGGCTTGCAAGAGTGGGTCAAGCTCCTGCTTGTGCCCGCGGGGCCACCGCACTTGGTGAAAGCAAAGCTAACAGGGAGCAGAAACATGGTATTTTGGGAAAAACCAGGTGAAGTGGAGCTCTGTGCCCAGCTCGAGGCACAAAAGCAAACTAACATGGAGTAAATTCGGGTCTGAAAGGCTCTGCCACTTAGAGGTCCCTGCTAGCTGCAGAGGGGAGGAAGGCTGAACGCATGTGCATGGGCTCTAACCCCCGGGGGAGCGGCCAGGATGCTGGTGGGTGACCCAGCACCCCGCTCAGGGACGAGGAGTCGGCGCTGGGGCTGCTCCTCCCCGCCTGGCAGTTCTGCTGAGTTTTATGGAAAAAAAAGGTAGGCTCGCTCATTCAGCGAGATTTTCCAAACCGACTCAGGGCTAATAAAAAAAGGTGTTTAATTACAGGGTTCAAGGTAATTGGGCACAAAAGTGGCCAGTAAAATGCAGCGCGGTGCAAAGGAGCTGCAGAACAAGGGCTTAATTTTGGAACAGAACATCTGATTTAGTCTTTACATTCTCTGGCCGGCACTTTCTCTCTCCTAATGAGGGAAAACGGCGTGGCCTTTCGCAAATCCCCACTAAGTAGTTTATTCCTGACTTCAAGTCACTGAAATCACAGCACCAGTGCTCTGTCCTTAAATTATCTCCATGCATATGCTTCCAGTTTAAAGGGAAACAGCGCAGCCCGTGTCTGGCATTTAATGTCTGCCAGGCTGTGAAGAAACAGCCTCCCTGGCTTTTCCACGCACCCCGTAAATGCATGGGCCCGCTCTCAGCTCAAGCACCTTCTTGCCACTCGCCTGCACCCACCACCGCTGAGCGTGGCACGCAGGGAGCAATATTCCTTTAAATATTTCGTAAGCAATATGAGCAGGAATGGAAACAGGCAATTTTCGCGGGAGCTTTTAGTATTTGTAATTGAGTGTAGCTTCCTCCCTGGCTTTTTGGCTTCTCATTGGGACAGAAATCGAGCTACAGCTGGGGATATTCCTGTAACAGCCCCGCTAGCGGCAGCGGCTGGATGGGAGGCGTGCGCGGGCTGTGTTGCTGGTTAGGAAACGTGCCGCTCCCGGGAATAACCCATGTGTTCGCTCCAGAGATCAGAAAGCAACCGCTCCAGTTGCTTGCTGAGGTTTTCCTCCACGAAAACTCCCCTCCAGCTGCAAGAGGAGCACTATTTAACCAACACCCATCTAACGCACAAACAGCCCCTGTGCTGTCAGCTCCGTCCTGGGATGCCGGTGCTGCACCCGGAGCCATGTGGGAAACTTCTTGCAAAGCCTCGGCCATGGTTCGTTAACACAATGAGTATCTTTTCACGACCAGCTCACCCTGCCCCACAGTCCCAGGCACTGGCATGCTCTCCATCAGCACACGAAGAGTTTGCGACACCCTTTGTCTGTCTGTCTGTCCCCGTGCCAGGCTGAGCCCTGGCCGGGACCCAGGAGGCGCAGAGGGTGCGAGGAGCCAGGGTAGATTTTGGTCCAGGGTTGTGCCGCTAACATCATTCCTACCATTTTGTTTTGATTTTTTTAGAAGCTATTTTAACAAAAACCATGCTGCCTTGTGAAATCACATCCCAATATAGCTGCCATAAACACACACACACACACACACACACACGGCGGCTCAAGAAAAAAATTAAAAAAGCAGCTCCAGAGCCCTAAATCCCGTCATTACCGGGAGAAAAGACCCTTGGAAGGTGCCTCCTCCCAGCCGGGCTCCCCGCGGCTTCCCCGCGCCGACAGCTCGTGGTTGTGAGGCCAAACCCCGCCACGATGCCCGAGGCACCGGTGAAACCTCAGCGAGGGCGGTCGGAGCCCCGGACCCCGGCGGGGCGGGCTGGTGGGGATGCACGGCCGGTGCTGCTGGCGCTTCGGGGCATTCCTCACCACCCGCTGCCGCAAATCGTGGCCGCGAAACTGGTGGCACCTCGGGGACACAAATCCCTCGTGGGATGCTCCTCACTGGGGTGATGGGACCATCCAGGGTGGCAGGAGGACCCTTCCCAGCCGTCGCGGGGAGGGCTGCACCTCCCCAAGCGGGAATACAAACCCAGGAGCCTCTTATCCCTCCACCCGTGATCTAGCCATCCCAGAGGCAAAGGTCAGGTCTCTACGGGACCCTCCTTCATGACAGAAGTTGTTGAAAAAAAGCCCATTTTTCAGTGTCT
Organism: Anhinga rufa; assembly: GCA_013400875.1. Classification (NCBI taxonomy): domain Eukaryota; kingdom Metazoa; phylum Chordata; class Aves; order Suliformes; family Anhingidae; genus Anhinga; species Anhinga rufa. The sequence goes on along the minus strand of VZTV01045401.1, from coordinate 89,162 downwards.
CCCTTCCCAAGTGAGGCCTTTTTTTTCTCTCTTTTTTTTTTAAACTCTCCCTTCTCCTCCTATTTTGGTTGTTTTTATATTTTATTTTACAATAGCTTGAGTAATATGTTCCTCATGTTCCAAACGCACTCACTGCTTCCAGTGGGAATGGAAAATCATTGTTTCTTTCTATTTTCCCTTTTCTTTTTCTTTTTAATATGTTTATGTTATGGAAAATACCCCCAGATTGCAGGCGTGTCAGCTGTCCCACTTTCTTGAAAAAAAAATAATAATAATAATAAAAAAAATTAAAGCATTTTTAGAAAGACAAGAGCCGAGGAGGAGGAGGATAATGCTGCGGTTGAAGGCTGTGCCTGGCACCCTGCAGACTGCTGTCGTGGCCAGCTTGGGTGTTGCTTTAGGCTGTCAGTGCATCGCGGCGTCACGATGGTCCATACAGCACCCGGTGCACTGGAGCCACATCCTGCCCTCTCAGAAGCAGCCGAGGCGGGATGCGGGTGCCCTGTGTGGGAGGTGGGTGCTCTCCGTCTCCCCCAGCCCACGCGCCCTTCTCTGCCCAGGAGTGCCCAGGAGGGAGCTGCCCCCCCCCCCCCCCGCAGGGATGCTTCTGCAAAGGGCCTCGTCATCCCCACCGGCTGGGAAACCACATCCACCGCCGGCTGCCGTGGTGAGGCCAGCGCGGCACAGGGAAGCAAAGGGAAGAGGCAGAAATGGGTGGAAATAGAGTGAAATTTTTCTGGACAAGGCAGGGAGCGGCACCAGGTCCAGAGGGCAGAGGAGTATTTGTGTTTGCAATCAAAAAGCCTGAAGCATCCGTGGTTTCAGCCAGCGCTAATGCCAGGGATGCTTCCCCATGCTCCATAGCCTGCATATAACCAGGGGCACCGTACCAGATTTACAGCACATCTTCACTTCGCTTCACTTATTCCTCTTTCCCACCCAGCGCCGCCATCCCAGGCTGCTGCCGTCGGCACCCCCAGCTTGGTGCACCCAAACATCTCCCCTCTTGCAACACAGGGCACATCCCCACCCTGAAAAGAAGCTCTTCCTTCGGCTCCTCACTCCCTCCACCTTCCCCTGCAGTGGGGCATCACGAATCCCCGTTCAGCAAGACAGTCAGCCTTGCTTTTGGAGCGGTGTCAGCAGAAGCTGGCCGGCGGTGCAGCGGTCTCACTGAGCCCACGGTCACCACGGGATCCGCAGAGGTTATACCAGTGCCAGGGTGTATATGTAATATATATATAAAAAATAGAGCGCTAATGTTCTTTGGCTAAGAATCGAAATTAAAGGCTGCTGGGATCTCCGGGATGAAGGGGCGGGAGGGCAGATTCAGCCCCAGCCTTTGTGCCTGCTCCATCCTCTGCACATCAGGGATGAAGCACTGGAGCCAAGGAAAATGAAAGTGTGATGGGAAGCCCTGGGGGAGAGCTCAGCCCTCTGGATCCTGCATCACTTGCACAGCTAATGGACGTCACGCCTGCAGCAGCATTTTCTTCCCACCCTGGAGATACCCAGGAGAAAAATTGGGTGCAAAGGCGCCCTGTAGCAGGAGGGAGAGGGGATGAGCATCCTCAGGGCTTGCCCAAGCCCCCATCACCAGTGCCCCAATGCCATTGGAGACCTCCTGGCAGGTTTTTCAATGTTCTCCCCTCCGTTGCTCAGCCTCGTTTGGGGAGTATTTACAGCATGGCCCGTGGCTCGGGCTCGTTGCTTCGGATGGGAAGTCACATTCTTGCTCCTAATGCCGACCATGTGTGGATCTGAGCCTGCAAACATACAGCTCATTCTTTGTTTCCCAAACCATACGCGGCCAAAACAGTGGACCGCAAACACTGATGACATATCGGAGGAGAGCAAGTCTAAGAAATCATCATGAATTAAAGTGCTCAGCAAAGGGGAACGCCACTGTCTCTCTACCCCTATTAGATCATAACAAGGTGATGAGAGACAATGGATTTATTCTTGTTCACACACACAGACACAGACACACACACACACAAACATATTAAAAAAAAAAAAAGAAAAAAAGGAAAAAAAGACATGCCACCAGTCAGTAGGGTTCCCTTGGAAAAGGCAAAGCCACTGACAGTCAATCAGGAGCCGGCGAGCTCCTAGTGCACAAGCCTTCCCTGGGAAGGGAGGGTGAATGGAGGCAAACCAGATCTCGTGGCCATGTGGTGCTGTGCAACGGGCCCCCGGCATGTGGGCGAGCGCGTGTGCGCGGGGCCAGGGCGGCTCTGGGGCTCCCCGTGCCCTCCGCCCCTGGGGAGCTGGGGGGGCAGAGGGAGGGTTTGCACAGGGGTAGGGGGTGAAGGGATCCGGGATGGTGGGTGAGAGCAGGCTCCGGCTGAGCCGTGACTGCAGGGGAGCTCCTGGGTGTGCAGTGCTTATGGGCGTGCAAACACCCATGGGGACTGCAGTGCTCCTGGGTGTGCAAACATCTATGGGGAGTGCCATGCTTATGGACATGCAGACATCTACAGGGGCATCTCCCCGCCCCAGCATGCAGGCTCTGCCTGGCTTCTCCCACCTGCACACACTGGTAGCATACACGGCTGTGGGCAGGCATGGTCCATGTGCTTGTGTCTCCCACCCCAGCACCTGATCACCGCAGACGCCCGGCGTGATGCACTGTGCTGGTGGGGAGCTTAGTTACCCATATGTAAAAAAAAAAATAAGTCACTTTGGGTGATAGAGGATGAGACAAAACACCCGCCTTTAGGGAAACACAACGGCAAAGCTCGGTGACACTGCTACGTGTGCAGTGTTACTCGCTGCCCGCTCACCCAGCCTCCACCGGAGGCATTGCCCACAGCACGGCGTGGCAGGAGGAGGAAAAAACCAACTCGAAATACTGTCAGGGTTACAGTTTTTTGGAGTCAGAAAGGAACACAGAAATCCTTTAAAAGGAAGTTTTACTGAGCAGGAATCCTGCGGTGGCCACTTACTGGAAGGGTGGAAAAAGAAACCTCGACTTCGGGTGAGCTGGGGCTATCACCTCCGCCCCGGCAGGCGAGTAAAGCCGGTGGTGACTTGGGGCTGCAGTGAGGAGAGGCACCTTGCCGGGGCACAGCCAGAGCACCCGGGGCGGCTTCCCTGCGCCCGGGGATGCGCCAGTGCGTGGTGGCAGCCCGAGACCACAGCGATTGCAAAACTCTGACTAATCTGTGCCTGTGGCAAATGGGGGAAAGAGGTGGACGCAGTGACCTTCCAGAGAAGAAATGACGGCTGCCTGCTGCACCAGGACATTTGGCATCGCTGACTTTCAGAAGCCAAAGGTGACTGGCACCGGCCCCACCATCACAGGGTTTCCTCCTGCTCCTCCTCCAGCATCTGCTGGGGCAGGTCCAGGGCCAGGAGAAGCCAGTTTGTCTGTCCGAGCTGCCACGTTTTGGGGGTGGGGTGGGTCCCCCATGCGATCATGGCTCATTTCTTCCCCTATGGGGTGGATGATGTTCTTGGTGGGGATTTCAGGACACCCCCCCTGCCCCCCAAAGCAAGGCTGTGCCTCTTGGGGCTGCAACCCCACTGCCTTCCCTGGGGGCAGAGCAGCGCCGCAGGGACCCTCCGAGCCCCTCTGCTCCCCGCTTTAGGCAGAACCCTGCCTGTTCGTTAGGCTAATGAGGCCGTGAAGGGCCAGCAGGGACCCTCAGGCTCCCCACACCTGCATGGATCACCTGCTCCCTTCAGCAAAGCAGAGAAGAAGGTGCAGAGACAGGAGGAAATTTGCCACAATCAACCAGAGGGGAGGACCCGGAGAGCCCAGGAGGAGCAGCAAAGCAGGGACTAAACCCCAGGATCAATCCCAGTTCCTTCAGCGCAGCACTGAGCACCGCATCGTGGCCAAGCAGGGCTGACACCATGCCTACATTCATGCGTTTGCAAAATAAACAGTAAAATTCCCTCCTTGGATGCCGGGACCGAGGCTCGGTGCCCTCTGCATCCTGTGCGAGGGCATGAAGGCACCTGGGGAAGGTGGTGGGGTGAGGGCAGCTGCCCACGAGGACACCAACATGATGAAGAAAGAGGCAAAATGAGTGATATTACACAGTTTAGTTTTCACTGGGGAGCATGGACGGACGGTGATGGTTTATTGTGTGCTTTTAGATTTACTAAGGCCAAGGAAAAATGTTAAACATCGGTGACCTGAGCTAGGGAGAGGTGAGCAAGCCCAGCACAGACATCCTGAGCAGAGGAGCCAGCTTGTGCCACCAGCAAGCCTTCATAGGGCTCGCCCTGAGGCAAAATAACTCCCAACCCTCAGCTGAAAGGTCTGAGAGCATCCAAGCCACCAGCACCTCACTCCTCCCTCGGTGGCCCAGCAGAGCATCGCACCCCATGGCCATCCCCACAGAGCATCCCACGCCGTGACCGTCCCTGCAGATTTCCACTGAAGACGCAGCAGTGGCTGTTGAGAAACCAGCCCCTGTGGCTGAGGCCCCCCCAAGTCCTGATAGCCATCGGTAACGAAGAACTGACTCACAAATGTGACATTTGAGGTTTGGTGACTTAGAGGCAACCAGCCGCCACTGGGATGGCGGCTCCGGTGGTCCCAGGAGGGCACGGCCAGACCCAGGAGCCGAGCCGCAGGGTGCTCGGATGGAGCAGAAAAGACGCAGTTATTTTTCCCTCGCAAAAAAGGAAAAAAAAAAAAGAAAGGGTAGAAAAGTGTTTGGCAGCCCTGCGGAGGAGCTCAGCCGCGGCTCGGTGCGGTCCCGTGTGCTGCGCCGGGAACTCGGGCTGGCACCGGCCACGGGGTTTGGCCATCGGGAGCGGCAGGGGAGGGTCTCCCCTAGTTCAGCCCAGTTTATCTTACAACTTCTGGCTGGTCTCCGAGAGAAGGGAAGAGATGCAAAGGCAGCCCCCAGGCCAAGCTGGCACTGGCTGCCAAAAATGGGGTTTATATCCCCAAAACCGTCGGCTGGAGGCAAATTTATTTCAGTCCCTGCCAGATATTTTACTTGGTTGTGAATCCAGCATGTGCAAGCGGGGATTGGTGCCGCTCTCCCACGTGGGGCTCCTTCGCCCACCCCGTTGGAAAGCCAAAAAATCCCTTTTCTATTAAAAAAAAAAAAGTGTTTCCAGACTAACTAGTGAATACCTTTGGGATTTTTTGTTTCATTCCTTAAATATTTGTGCAAACAAACACCCATTTTCATGGATGTGCCCAGAAAAGCAAACAAAAACTATGAATGCGGTTGAATCCCCCAAAGCCCTGAGGAATTTAAATGAAGGTTCGTGAATGTTTTGCAGTACTCACCCAAATCTAGCCAGGCAGGAGAAGACACACTGAGCTCCTTAAAGAAAAGAAGGATTTCTTGTCCTAATACCAAACAAATGTTTCACCATTTGGCCATATTCCATCCTTGGTGCAATCATTTAATTCTCCCCCATTTAATAAAAAATTATGTCTGAAACAAAGATGTTTATTGCTTTTATGAGTTCCTATTTGTATGGAAATTGCGTACAAGACGTGATATTTCTGTTGCTCGCTCTCTTTTTATTTTTAAATGAGCAAGCCCAGTTAAACCCCGGCATTTCTTCATCTGGCATGCGGAGGGAGAAGTATAGATTAAAAAGAACCATGCAAATGTTTTTTATAAACTTCTCTTATTTCCTTGCCATGGAGCTGCCTTTAATTAGCTGCACGAAGTACAAAGGACACATTTATATTGCCACCGTCTCTGAGCGGCGGGCAAATAAGATGAACGTGGTTACCCTACCTATTTACCCTGTCCTCCAGCATGGTGTATCCGCACTGGGGCTGGGGAAGCCGGTCTGGATTCATCCCCCATCCCCATCCCTGGCTCTTTCTGCTGCTTCTCCAACTCCCTCTGCTCAGAAGCCGACTCAAAGCCGTGGAGGTGTGGTGATGCAGCTTGGCACCACCGATCCGCCTCAAAAGGACACGTAACCTTTTGTGTTCTCAAAAACAGGCCAAAACCTGGTCTGGAGCGACGCATTTCTAGATGACCTGATGCATTTGAGTAGGGGTTTATGGTTATCCTCCCCGATACGCTTGGGTTCAGCACGACGTGCCAAGCCGTTGCTCAGGACCTGGGTCCTCGCAGCCACGATCAGCTCAAGCTTTTGCTCCTGAACCACATCAGGGAGGGAAAAGGCCGAGGTTTGCAGAGCTCTGCCCGATGCATTAGCAAGCCCCCAGCTTCTTCCCAAAAAAGGTCTTGGGACACGCCTCGGAGCCGCCGTCCCAGCAGCTCCAGCCCACCCGGTTCACCCCGGGCAGCACAGCCGCAGAGGAGTTACGACAAGACGACGGCAGTTGTGAAATGAAGGCGGGTTCAATTCTGGGACATCCTGCTGGGAGCTGGGATCGAGCAGAGGAGAAACCTGGGGAGAAGCGACCCCCTCTCATGGGCAGTTCGCCCGTCCCGAGGCAGCTGGGAGGGACGGGAGCATCGTGTCCCAGGGTGTGCAGAGAGGCCGGGAAGAGTGGGGCGAACAAATTCATCGCCCGACAGAGTTATATATTTAGTAAAGCACTATATACAGTTGCCATGTGTTTTCATGTTTAGAGCATTATACGTAAGTAAACATATAAAATTGTAAGCTTGAATGCATCCTAATGTCCCCCAGCTCTTCTCTCCTTGAAGTCCCGTTTCTCTTTAGAAGCAATTTACATTTCTGCAGCTTTTTGCTCGCCCCACCTGGCACCTCGGGCTGCACCTGCCCAGCACCAGCTAACGACTCCGACTGCGGCAAACACATCAAATCAATCCCAGCACCGCTCAGCTCCGACCCTTCCCAGCGCTGCAATTGTGCGGGAAAAGGGGAGCAAACCATCCACCAAACCCGGACGAACCCAGCAGCGGGCCGGAGCATGGCAGAGCCGGCAGAAAACCCTGGCAGGCAGCGGCAAGGAGCGAGGTGCCAGCAAAGCCGTGTCGGAGCCCGCTGCCAGTTTGCTTCTTTGCGAGAAAATAAATAAAATAAATGCAAAACCCGACGCTGTTTCCTGCCGCCGAGGAACGAAAGAGCCCGGTCTGTACTCACCGCGCAGGAAAGCGGAGGAGTAGGTGGCGAAGGAGTCAAAGATGCTGTTGGAAGCCATTCCCCTCGTCCCGTATCCTGTATCCCGGCTCTCCTGGAGGAGCCGCTGGCTGGCAGGAGGAGGAAGAGGAAGAGGAGGGATAGGAGAGGCAGCAGCGAGGGAGAGGAAGAGGAAAACCCTGCCAGTGGTGCAGGTAGTCTCTGGCTGGCTGGTGGTTCTGTGGTCGGCACGGCAGAGCCGCCGGCTCGGCATCCGCTGGGTGGGAGAGCAGCGTCACCTGATCCGTGGCGTCAACAGGCCGGCGATATCGCTGCGGCTTCGGGGTGCTGGGGTTGGTTTCTTTTTTTCCCCCCTCTCTCTATTTATTTTTTTTTAACTAATAATTTTATGGTTTGCAGTTGGTGGTTCATGGGAGGCTCACTCGGACTCGCGGTTGAGTGACAGACGGGAGCAGAGGAGACATTTCTCTTTAATTAGTTATATTGTTGCCTTAGAAGAAACGAAGAAGAGAGCCCGTATATTCCTAATTGGGTGATTGAAGTAATAACCCATTTACATGCTGTGGTTTTCTCCTTTTAACTGCCTTTTCTCCCACATTCACCACTTGTCTGTATCCTAATTTTGAGCTGTACACGGCTTTCCGACTCCCAGCTGGGTATGGGGACTGCGTGGCGAGACTGTTTCCATATGTGTAGATGGGTGGTTCTTCTTCACAGGGATTTTATGTGAATTAGTATTAAGCAAAAATATGAAGCACATGCAGCAGAATAAACAGCGCTGGCTGCGGAGGGGGAACCGGGGAAGGTGGAGAGGGCTGGCGAGGAGGAAGGCAGCGGGTATGGCTGACCCGCTGCTTTGCCCAAATAACAGCAGATAGTTTCTGTGTATTTTTTTTTTTTTTAAGTAATAAAGCCAAGACAGTAATACAGGCACAGCAAATTTCCAGGAGCACCTAAAGATGCCATTTCTGCTGGAGCGGGTGCTCACGCCTGCAACGGGAGCCGCTCTTGGACGCTGCTTTGCCTGGAGCTGCTGGGCTTTCCCATAGAAAATTGCCATTATCACCCTTGGAGACGAATTTTCCCTAAATGGAAAGAAATGTCAAATTGAAACACGAGATATTTGTCCTTTTCTTTTTCCTCCTTGTAAGAAAAAGCAAAGGGATCTCCCTGATGAAATAAAACAAATACGAACTAAGCCTGAGTGATGGAAATCCGCAGGCAAATAGGACCCAAGGCAGAAGACGCTGGCCATCAGGGCATGAAAGTACAGCTTCAGGGTATTTGGAGAGTTTGGTGTTCATCACACCTCGCTCACTGCTGTCATCCCATTGAGTTTTTCATCTGATGGAAGCTGGCGATCAGATATATTGAAATGCTATCATCTGAGACGTCACAGATTCCTGCAGCGCTGATAGAGGCTGGGAGCGGGGGGGAAGAGCTGCTCGTGTTTACTACGGCTGAAAATTGCTTGTTTGCTGCCTTTAAGCAAAGAGGGGGGAAAAAGTGGTTTCAGAGCAGTGAAGGGCACGGAGGTTGTGCAAATGCTGGCACAAAAGGAAAGGGAAAAGCAACTCAGCCTAGAAAACACCACTGCTGCACAGAGCGGGGTCTGTGGCACTGAACAGCATCGCCTTGTCTCACTTGCCAGACACCCACCACAACCACAGCTCCAGCCCCGGGATGTGAGGCTACAGGCAGCGACCAGAGCGGTGGCATCGCTCCCCTCCAGCTCCCCAGCAGTGGGGAAACGTGGTCACCTGGCCCCCGCCGTGGTCCAGAGGGGAGCAGGGTGGCTCACCCCAGCAGCATCCTGCTTGCCACCCCTGCCTGCCCTTGCCTGACGAGCCTCTTGGGCAATACTCAGGTTTTTCAGGCTGATTTTAGATTTGATGGCTCCTTCCCTGCAGAAAAGGGGTGGGAGTGTCAGCCCTCACCTGGCTTAGGCCCCCCTGGGGTTGATGGGGAGAAAAGTCAGGATGAAAAGGAAGAAGAAGGGAAGGGGAAGGTGCTTTTAAGGTACCTTCCCACTCCCCAAATCGTTAGGTGCCAGATGGGAGCTCTGATTCAGCTGTGCTGATTTACACACTGACCAAACATCCTTCAGCAGTGCTAGCTGGGGGAGGCTCTGGATGGGGCTTTTCTTCTCTGTCACCCTCCCACCACCCCATTTTCCCTAAATCATGGCTGTACCACCCCATGGACATGGTCCTGAGTCCCTTTGGCACAGCTAGGGCTTCTGGTCCTCAAGGGATCCACAAAACTGACCTTTATGATGAAATTGCTCCTCCTGCCCCTTCAAATCATGGTTCTTTTTTCCTCATTTGGAGCTTTAAATTGAAATGCTCCCAATTGTTCCTGCAGTCAGACGTAAGGGGCGTTATGGGGCTCCAGCCTGCTGGGTATTCCACATGGTACCTAGGCACGGTACCTGCGTGGTGCTGGCAGCTTGCGCCAGGGGGATTAACGGCCAGCCCATGCAATGCACTTAATTCCACACACTTATTTGCATCTAGGTGAGAGTCACGGACATCCCCAATGATTTAGTGTTCGCCGGTACTTGTGGGGGTCCAAAATTCCTCCCCAAAGCCCCACGAGGCTCCAGAGCAATTTAAGGACCAAACCCATGTTAAATTCTTGCCCTTCTACAACTGTTTACAAAAATGGGTCCTTTTTCGTTGGCTGTGTTACCGTAAAGCCAGGATGAGGTGAAACAACTACCCCATAGAAAGTACACGGGACTATAAACTGATCGAAGGAGCTTTTGGTTTTAGTCTGGCTTCTGGGATTGAAGACATCTGTACACGCAAACCAGGGCTCAGGAATGGGCACATTTTAAAAAGAACTGATTAAAAGCTCTCGTGCAATTAATCCACCACTGGGACGGTGCCCCCGGTTCAGAGCCTGGTGCACAGCTCTCCCCCGCAGCCGCGGTGTGGGGTTGGCTTTCGGGTGGGTTTGTTCCCTGCGTGTCTGGGGATAGCTCTGTGCCGGCTAGAGGCAGGCATGCGGGTTGCAGAGGATGAATATTTCCTGCCAATAATAATATTGATAGGAGAAAAAAAAAATCAAATACCCCAGCCCCAAACCTTCCCCTTTACTCTTGCCACCCCGAAGCTCTGGATTCACTCTGCGGGTATTGTTGTGAGTGAAGGGCAAACCCAAAAAGCCGCTGAGCCTTAATTCTCCCCTGCAAACAGAGCCCCGGCCTCGAGCCAGCCTGGCTGCAGCTGCACGCTCCCAACCAAAGCGCAGGCACAGCAACAAGCACTTGCACCCTTGCTGCCTGCACCCCAGCTGCCTTCACCCTGCTGCCTGCACTCTCACCGCCTGCGAGCCGCAGAACCACCCAGGCATTTCTGGTTTAGCAAACCCACCCGTTTTACCCCCAGCAAAGAGCTGCTTCTAAGAAAGATGTGACAGTCCCTGCAGCAAGCGGGGTGCTGTACGTGCAGCCGGCACCGTGTGCTGGCGTGGCTGGGGGGCTTCGCTGCTCAGCCACTTCCTCCACAGCTCAGCCAAAACTGCGGCTGGGCGCAGCCTCCTGCCCCGCACCGCCACCTCGCACCTCTGGGAACGGGGCGGCCGAACTCAGCTCCCAGAGGTGCAGCCTGCGGGTCCGGCAGCCCTGTACGCGCGCGCGCACGTCCAACCGCCCCGCGCGGCCCGGGTGCCGGCACCCAGACACCAGAGAAATGCAGGAATTAAGGGCTTTAGCACCCGCAGGTCTGCTCCGTTCAGGAAAGCCGCTGCAGCGCTTGGTGCTTCCCAAACAGCGTCCCTGTGTGCAAGGCAGGGAGGCGGGATGGGGCTTTCACTTCTTACGTGGGAAACTGAGGCATGGGGCTCTGGGGAGTAAAATGTCCATTCTTGTGGGGAGATGATTGAAAGCAAAGAAGTCATGCCCTTAACAGCGCAGAGCCCAGCACATCTGCGATGAGCTGTATCACCTCAGCAGGCGGCATTTTGGCCAACCCAGCTGCCAGCATCTCACCCAGCTGCCCCAAAACAGAGGGGCCGCTCGTGGCCCTCCCCAGCACCCCCGGCTGGTGGCGGTGCCCAGCCGAGCCTGATCGGGGCAGGACTCGTTCGCCTGAGCCATGAGGCCACGATGGCACATCCCTGCTCCACCGCTAATGCCGGCACCCAGCCCCGCGCCGGTTCTGCTCAAAGCCATGGGAAAGGAGGCGTGTGATCAGCTCCGTAAGAACTATCGCAGCCTGGGAACAACTCACGGTTGTGTCCGAGCTTTGCCCCAGCCCTTCCTCGCTGGCGCCAGGGTGCTCCGGGAATGCCCACGGCTGGTGCGCAGCGCCCGGCTGCGCGGAGCCTGTGCAGCCAGCGGCACAATGCCGGCGTTATAAACCCGACGCCGGCGGAGCGATGCCTCCTGACCCCGGAGCAGGGACCAGCCACGGGATCTCTCCCATCACAGCTGCCTTGTTTTCCCTGCACATCCCAGGAGGTGCAAGGGAAAGCGCCCAAGCCTGGGAGCCGCGGGTGCTGCTGCAGTGATCCAGAGCCCCGGTGCCGAGCTGCTGGTGGTGCCAGAGCCAGGGAGTGGTTGAAGCCAGTGCGGTGGAGCCGGCAGTCTGGCGGAGCTGACATCGAGTGCCTGCGGGAGCGGCCGGGGAGATACAGGCGGAGCGACTCTGCAGCAGGTCCAAGGGATTGTCCACAGAGGNGGGAAAGAGAGAGAAATGCAAAAAGCAAATTCAGGAGGGGACCAAGTGTCTGAGGCAAGTCGGTGGTGCCTTTGGGCACAGACCTGGCGCCTGCCCAGACACCTCTGGAACCTGGAGGGGCTTTGGGGACAGAGGTTTTGGCAGGGCAAGAGGGATGGGACAGGCTGGCCGTGCTCTTTCTCGCTCCCGCGGGACTCTGAGACTGCCAAGGAGGGGGTGCAATGCCAGCAGACCCGCAGGACAACGAGCGGCTCCTTGGAGCAGTTTGCAACACCCGTCGCGTACCAGCCGAGCCGTTGGCAACCCTCCTCCCCAACACCGCAGGCGCCTGGTGGGTCCTGGGGTGTTTGATGGGGCGAGGGACACATCCCCTGGAGAGAACAGCCAGGCAGAGACATCTCAGCCGGCAGCATGGGCGAACCCGAAAGGAGAACCCCGCACGGGCCAGGGTTGCGCCATCGCCGGGTCATGCCGCAGTCACACGCCGGCAGAGCCGCTGTCATGCCAGCACCCTTCGGCTGACCCCGGGGATCACGGGCAGGTGCCGGGGAGGGCTGGCGGCACCCTGGGGGGTGACAGCCCTGTCCCGCCGTACGCCCCGTCCTGGCGAGCGCCAGCCCCTGTCCGTCACCGGCATTAAGGGTGCTTTTCCAAGCAGGATGAGCAAAAAGAGTAGTGGGGCCAGCAGGTCCCCACGGGTGTAGCTGTGGGGCCAAAACCACTTCACATCCAGCCCCGCAGAGGGAGAGAAAGTCTAAAAATCCCCCAAACCTCAATTCATCCACGGCCCATGAGGAAATTTGCTTTCCTTTTTGGGTTTAAATACATCTGCCCATCTGAAATACACAGGGGAACACGCAGAGATTGCCCACCCATTTTAACTGCCGCTCTCGCATGCAACAAGGCAAAACCAAACAGCAATTTATGGCAAAGAACGCGAATTTTTGTGTCTGGCCTGTGGTCTCGGAGCGTACGTTCTCCAGAAAGAGTGTCCTGCAGAAGCCAAGGAAGCCGAGATGGTTGCTGGTGGGTTCTCACCTGACACGTCTCCCACCAGGGATGACCACGCCAGAAGTCAGTCCAAGTTTACCAGCGCGGAGGAGACCAGGAGCAGCCTGAGGTCTGTTCCCCACCGTGCTCAGTGCTACGGTCCCACCATGACTTGCACCAAGAGCGGCGAGGTCCTGCAGCAGAGGCCACAGGGGGAGGCTTCAAGCATTTCTTTTTAAGAGTGTATTTTGCAAGATTGGGCACTAAAAGGGGAAAATCATCATCTGGAGAGCTTGGGGGAAACTGCCATCACCCTCCAGCTTCCTTGTTTCCCTCCCCAGGAGACAGGGTTGGATTCACTTTATTAAACAGAAGCAATAATTCACATTTCAAGGAGCACCCGTGAAGCAGGAGCAACTGGGCTGTGAGCAGGTAGGGAGGCTGGGGCTCAGCCAGGGCATTTTTGGGGACACCGATGAAGACAGGGGCTCCCAGGAGGGTCAGGATCCTGGCTTTGCCCCCCGTGAAGGACCCGCTGCCCTTGGTAGGACATGCCAGGTTTGTGTTTTGCGGCTGGCCACGGCTTCTCTCTGCGCTGGTGAGCAGGCAGCGCACGAGAGCACGCGTGGGCTGCAGCTCGTTATCAGGGAGCTTTTGAAGTGGTTAGAAAAATGAGTATTATCCCCACAACCTGTGGGTAGAGGTGGATTTGGAGACTTTTTCACCTTGAAGAAATTTAAAAAAAAAAAAAAAAGAAAAGAAAAGAAAAGAAAAGAAAAAGCAAACCAAGATACGGAGACGTCGCCACCCACGGGGGAGCTCAGCAGAGCCGACACAGCCTCGGCGGGTACTGAGCATCCATCCATGGGTGATGGAAACCCTCCTGCCTACCCCGCGCTGCTTGGAGACAGCAGGACTCATGTAAAATACCAAAATAATTAGTCTGGACTTCAGAGGAAATGTGGAAATTGCAACCCCTGAACACTCAGTAAATCAAGGAGACGGTGGAGGGGGGACCCCCGAACACACACACATATATGTATATATGCTCATCCCAGTGCCCCCTACGCCCCTGCTTTAAGGATCTGGTCTATCGGTCTCGTTGTTCTAATTTAAAAATCCATGACCAAATCAAAAGGCAAAGATGTGCTGGGAAATTTTTTGATGCATGGTCATAAAATGGTATATTTGGTCATAAAATAATACCGGTATATTAATATAGTCATGGAATTGTGGAAGAGAGACCTTGAGGAGTCACCCAGCCCCTTCTTACAGTGCATATATACACACACACACATGCACACATGCATAGATTTATATTTATATTTATATTTATATTTATATTTAGATTTAGATTTAGATTTAGATTTAGATTTAGATTTAGATTTATTTACATTTACATTTACATTTATTTATTTTTGAATTTCCACAGAATTTGCAAGTGAGCTAACTGGAATTATTACCTGGCATTTACAGTGGTTCGCAATGAAGGTGTCTCCATAAATAAGATTCACATCTTTTTTTCATTAAAAACTTTTTAGCTGAAAACGGTTCATTTAAAAAAAAAGAAAAAAAAAAAAAACAAAAGAACAGGGTGTAGTTTGGCTGAGATTTGGGTTTTT
>VZTV01045401.1:34549-74834 GCA_013400875.1 Anhinga rufa | reverse complement strand
TTTCACAAAAAACCCCACCCCCCCCCCCCATTTCTTTCACTTTTAAGTAGAAAGTTTCACCTTTGTTTTTCAACTGGAGTTATTTTCGTTGGTCTGTTTAAGAAAGCCAATTAGCTACTGCTCGAGTCATTAAAAAAATAAAGCCCCCTGCGGGAGGACCCCCCCGCCGGCTGCGGAGCCTCCCCGGGGCCGCTGCCATTTGCAACCTCGGTCCAAGACAGAGGCATCGCAGAGCCCGCGGCTCTCCAGGCTGGGGTGGGGGGGGGCAGATACAAATCTGGCTATTTGAGTAAACCCAACAAATAAACCTTCCCCCGAGCCGTGGAGAGGGGGGCAGAGCGCTCTCCCTGCCACTGCTCAGGGAGATCTCTCCTTCCTACAGGCACCTGCAGGACCCCCCCTGTTTTCAGGCAAAAAAATTGCTCCTGAGCATTTTTTATGATGGGAACGACCTGGGAGCAGAAACATCCGAGTGCACGAAAGAGGCACAGCCAGGAGAAGATGTTGTCCTCCGCTGGAAGAAGCCTCCCTGGGTGGAAGGGTGCAGAAGGCATCGGAAAAGCCAGACTCCTGCCCCTCACTTCAACAAGCATCATATTCAGGCTGGTTTTCCACCCCAAATCCAGGCACGCCGCAAGTACCGGTCCACCGCCGCGGGGAGAATATCCACCTGAATGGAGCTCGTAGCCCTCGAGATACCCAACACGATGGATTTGGCATCATCTCAGGGTTTCTCTTCTAAGGCCAATAAAACCAGTACAGGACGCAGGCGTGCTGAGAGAGCTGCCTGGGCTAAGCCACGATGATCATTTGGGATCCTACTTGCACATCACACTTGTGGCTCACCAAAGGTGCCGTAAGCCCAGACATTGGTGTTATTTTGCCTTCCAAAATAATGCTCAACCCAGCGATGCCAAGGGAGGAAGGCGCAGCCATGGCTGGGGCAAAGAGCTGTGGGCAAGGAAAGTGCCTGCAGCTGCCCTGCACCAGTGGAGGGAGATGGTCTCCGCTTTAAGGCTAAAAACTTGGGGGTTTGGAGGTTTTCCCCTGTCCTGCTTCAAAAGTACCAGTGGTGCAGCAAACCGGTGGGAACTGTTATTAGGGTGGTGGGTTGGGATTCAAGAAGCTGGGGTCTGACACCCAGTCCAGCCGCGACCTCGGGCATCTGCTCTCAGAAACAAGATCCTCTTCAGATCCACCCTGCAGAAAGCATCCGTGAAAGCAGCGTTGGATGGGGACTGGGATGGGGTCAAAGCCCTGAATCCCAGGGGGGTTTGACCATGACCAGCTCCGAAATCCCAACACGAGCCTCCAACTCAGCAACTGGCTCTGCTGGGTGTAGGAAAGGACCCTGATCCCTCCTGGGTGGGGGTAAAAGCTACTGTAATGTCAATAGTACACATAATTTATTACCAGCTGGTCACTGATTCTCTCCTGCCATCCATATTGCAAGTACTGTTTTATTTCAGAGACAAAAATCTTTATTAGGATTACTACTGAGTTACTTGCTTTCCTCCAGAGAGAAGAGATTCAAACCAGAAGAGCTAATGGCTTAAAGACCAGGGATGAATTCAAAAGGATTCAACCCGTGGTGTTCTGTTCCCATTCATGCAACACCCCTTTTGCTAAACAAAATAACATTGCCTCCGTTTCTTACTTTTTTTTCCTTTTCTTGTCCTTTTTTTTCCCCCTTATAGACAGCTGTTTCTCTTGATCACATCTGTAGCAAATCTGCGCTTAATCCCCCACTGACAGTGCAGAAGAGGGTGGAAAAATGGAACGGCTGATCCCAGCGCCTGGGATGTGGCAGGGAGGGAGGGAAGGGCTGTAACGGGAGCAGGAGGCTCCAGCTGGGGTGAGTTCCCGGGAGCCATCCCCTCTCCGGACCCCATCTCCCCCCATCCCGTCACCCCGTGGCTCCGTACCTGCAGAGCCGTGGGATCCAGTTCCACCTGCCTCGGGGAGCCCTGGCTGCAAGCACCGAGAGCTGCAGGACGAGGTTTTGACTCATTGCTTTAATTTTCTTTTCCTTCATTCCACCTTTGGTGGTCTGAGCCCTCGAGCACTTTGCTGCAGAGCAGGGCCATGCCAAAAGCAGGTCGACAAGAGGTTCCCCTGCATCGCTTCGCCCCAGGCAAGGCGGAGTTGATGTGTTGGAGAGGATGGAGAGCTACCGGTGCCTGGGAAAAGCATCCCCAGGGTGACCCACGCTGCACCCCAGGTGCAGCCCGCCCAGGCGGGGAAGCGCGGGGCGGCCCCACATCCCACCGCTTCGAGGTTATTGCTGTGTCACCTTGGGCAGGTTTCGGTTTGAATGTGGCGCTTGGGGCTGGTGACCCGGCAGCGGTCGGGGGTGAGCAGGCAGCGGCGCGGGGTGCTCTTCGATGGGCGGCTTCTGCAGAGACTCCTTCGCTTGGCAGCAGGAAACAACGGTCAAACCTGCCTTTCCCTCTCACCCTGGTGCCAAGCAGCCCTAACCCTGCTGAAGGCGACGGAGGCCCGCCGACACGGGCAAGAGGCGACTCAAACCCAAGGAGCATCGCTCAGCTGCAGAAAAAATAACTGAGGACCAAGCCTGGCTGCTCAAGGGATGCCAAAGCCGCGCCTGGCCGGGGCGAGGAGCTGCACCCACCTGGTGGGTGCTGGGGCAGTGGGATTTTGGCCGGCTCCTGCCAGGCCCCCAGAGATCTGCCTGGAGCAAGGAGCATCCCTGCCAGGGAGCAGCCAGGACGCGGCGATGCCGGGAGCGGAGCCCTGTTGGCAGCAGGACGGGGGCACTTTGCCACCGTCTGCCAAATTGCGCAAAATTTCACCCTCTGTAAATATACACAAAGTAATTTGTGGCCTAAACGATTATTATTATTATTATTATTATTGTCGGCATCTCACCGTAGCCAGTGCGGGGAAGGTCTAGCGCTTAAGCTGCAGCATCCCAAAATGTGAGAGCGGGTGATAACGCCCCGAGACCCCCCAGCCCCGCGAGATGTGGGGTGTCGATCCGCACCCAGCCCTGCGAGGGGCTGGGGTACCCGGGGAGGGCTGGGGATCCCCATGAAGGTCTGGAGGTCCCTACGAAGGACTGGGGGTCCCCAACGCCTACTGGGGGGACGTTGCATGTCCAAATTTTACCTTTCATGCCCGAAGTGCTTCACAAGAAGCAGCGGTGATGGCGGGGGAGGCTCATGTGCAGGAGGGGGCACGGCCGCCCCCACCGCCCGTCACTTGATTTCCCCACTGCCAGCTGCTTTCGCAGAAACCCTCCAGCCCCCGGGTGCCCCCTTCGCCTCCCCCAGTACCACGGGCTTCTCAGAAGGGCCCATCGCCCCCCCTCCCCGTGCTCAGTTGCTCTCGCTTACTGGAAAGAGGTGCGGAGAGGGCCCCTGGCACGCTCTTTCCTTTCTCACCGCCTTTTTTTTTTTTTGCTTGCTTGCCTTTTTTTTTTTTTAAACTGTTTTTTCGAGCAAGAGCGCCGTGGTGTCATGAGTGAGCCCCGGGCGGAAGCAGCACTGCGGGACGCTTGTCACGAAGGCGGTGGCAGGTGACAGGGACGGAGGCAGCGCTGCAGGCAGGATTTGGCAGGGGATGGCTGCGAAGCACCCGGGCTCGGCTGCCAGCCTGGGCAGGAAACCTCTGGGCAGCACCGCACGGCTCCCGGGGGTCTTTAGAGCACCCCTGAGGGTTTTGGGGTGAAGCGGTGGTGGGTTTACGCTGGAAAAAAAAAATCCCCCCCATGGGGTGTTTTTGGGGGCGATGGGGGGAAAGGGGAAGGCGTGTGGGAGAGGAAGAGGATGGGGGAAGCGATGCTCGAGCACTGGCGTGGTCCAGCCACGGCTCGCGGCAGCTATTTAAAGAGCAGACCGTGGGAAACTTCTTCAGACGTGCGGTTTCTCTAAACGAAGGGACTTGTGTCTTCGCTGCCGCCGGGTGAGTCACAGTCAGAGCAAGAGAGAAGGGGGGGGAAAGAAACCAAAAAAAAAAATAAAATAAAAAAAAAGACCAACCCCAGCCCCCAGCAGTGGCAATTAGTGCCGCTGCCTTGGAGGACCCGCAGCACAATTATCTCCCGCACAGCAGATCAAGGTCAGATCTTTTAAGAGGAGGAAGCTCCAAAGAGGTGTTTTTTTTTTTTATCCTCTTCAAACAGGAAAACTGTCCCCTGTCTCAAAAAAAAACAAAGACACAAACCCCAAACCTCTTATCTGAAATTGTATCGCATGGAGAGGGGCGGGCAGGAGAGATGATAAGGGCTCCTCTGACCTGGAGGGGACCCTTGAGGGGGCCCTGGGTGGCTCTGGGACCTCGGGCAGCTGCGGAGGTCGAGCATCCCCAGCGAGGGAGCCCAGAGGTCCCGGCCACCAGCACACGGCTGGGTCACCTCCCCGAGCCAGGAGGGCCCCAGGTGTCCCTGGAGAAGCTCAGCTCTGCCCCTGACCCCGTGGGGAGATGAGCAGGGTCAGGGCGGGGGGGAGAGGGATGCACATCCAGGATTTCTAAAGTCCTTTTTCTCTTTCCTTTAGAAGTCCATGCGCTCCCCTGCAGAGTGTTTCAGCCGCTGTCTTAGCAATAAGGGAAACTGAGGCACAACCCAGTGCGCGTTCCCAGTTCATTGTGGGTTAGCAGCATCTTTACAAACCTGGGGTGGGTCTAAGCTGGAGCAACTCGGGATGTTGAAGTGGCATTTTTCTGGGTGAAAAATACATGTTTCTGGCTCTCTCAATGTCATCATGTGTGCAACGTGAGATCCTTTGAGCTCTGGAGCCCGGGAGCGGGGGTCAAGCAGGTGGTTTTGAGCAGCGAGGAGCCGCAGTGGGGGCCAGAGGTGGCCTTCCCTGGGGACAGTGTCAGTGCGGAGGCGCCCATGGGGTCACGGGGACTTCGGCGAGCGCTGCTGATGCACATGGGGGGCACAGGCAGCGCTTGGGGGGGGCTCACACCTCCCCGCAGGCATCACCAGGTCTCCTCCCGAAACGAAACCGCTCTGCGACTGAAGTTTTGAATTCTTGTAATTTGCTCTGAATCATTTTGGAACGGCCTCTGCAGGTGACTCAACCTGCAGGGAAAAATGACATACAAATCGCAAAGCCACACTTCATTCACATTTCACAGAGCCACAGAATCATTAAGGTTGGAAAAGGCCTCGAGGATCATCAAGTCCAACCGCCAACCCAACACCCCCAGGCCGCCTAAACCATGCCCCCAAGTGCCACGTCTGCATGTTTTCTGAACGCCCCCAGGGATGGTGACCCCACCACCGCTCTGGGCAGCCCGTTCCAGGGCCTGAGGTACCAGAGCAGCAAGGTCAGGGCACGCATGGCATCGTGCTGCCGACGGTGGCGATGGGTGACGGGTGACCCCAGCACTGAGCCGGGGCCGGGGCAATGAACAGGCACTGGCTTTTCCCTAAGCTGCTCTGGGTGCAAGAATCCACCCAAAATACAGTTTTTCCCAGTTCCTGAGCAATTTTGAGAACTGCAGGAGAAAATACCAAGTGTCCAAACCCAACAAAGCAGATCAGAAAGGGGGAAAACATATACAGCAGGGCTTGCATTTGGCTTGGGGGGAAATGCTTCATTTCAGGCACCAATTTTTCCCAGGTTTTAATTTAGAAGGTAATAACTTTTAGTGTTGAAGCTACTTCCCCCAGGCTGCCCTGCCAGGCTAAACAGAAATCTAAACCCCTCGCTGCAAGCCTACAGGGCTTGGCCTGCACATCTTCCTCGGCGCGGGCAGCTGAGCCACCCCAGGGTGCCCCGGGGTGCTATGGGGGACGCTGGGGGCAGTGGCAGAGCGAGGTGTGAGCAGCAGGTGCCATGTGGGGACGGGCACAGTGAACGCGGCTCTGCGCTGCTCGGAAGGATTTGAAACCCAGTGGCCGCAGACGCTGCTGAACTTCACAGGAACCCTGCGGTGACACAAAGACACGGGCCAGGAGTCACCTTATCTGTGACCCAGATAAGTGATGTGAAACCAGCCCGGCGCAGTGACCGGCCAGAACTCGGCTCACCCCAAACAGCCATCCAGCCCCCCCCAGCTGTAGACATGGTCCCTGCAATAGAAAAGGGCTGTGGGAAGCCCCAGCCCTCGCTCAGGGCGTCCCTTTGGGGTGACGCTGGTGCCAGAGAACCAGACCAGTACGGAGATGGCTTTGAACCATTTCTGCCCCAAAACCGCTGAGGGTTTTGCTCCAGGGACCATGGAGAGGGAGCGGAGGGGATGGAGGGGATGGGGGAGCACCCCCAGGATGGGGCCAGGCTGCATGCAGGACCGTGGGTCCGAGCATCCCCCCCAAGACACCCCTGCTCTGTCACCCACCAACCCCACGTCTGGGAGGAAGCGGAGGAGGGCGTTTTTCCCCCCGCTGGCTCCAGCAGACAGAGCTGCTGCATGAAATCATGAAATCGCCTTTTTTCTCAGCCATGCAGCAGACATAACACGCAGCAGCTTCCGGCGCCGGGGGGGCCGTGGCGCAGCGGCTCACGCACCCCTGGCCACCCGCCATGCTCCCCAAGCAGAAGTCTGCGCTGCGCTGGGGAAGTCACCCGTGGCCGATGGCCTCGGGGCGGTTTGCAGCCCCCAACGTGCCGGGGCGGCTGCGTGGGAGAGGATGCTGCTGGGGGGGGGCTGATGGGAGGGAAGGAGACGTGGCTTCCAGTGACGCCCCCACCCCCCCCACCTGCAGCTCTCTGGGGCTTGAAGAAAAGCCAGTGTTGCAAACCCCAGTGGGGATTTTTCTTTCTAGCGAGGATTTATGCTGAATTACCGTCTCTCAGCACTTTGCTTCTCCCTTCCCCAGCGCATGGTGGGGGCCAGTGGTTGCAGGGAGGGGGATGCCAGCCCACTGCTTTGCCCTTGCCAGCCAGGTGGACGCAGTGCCAGACACCCATGGCACTTGGGGTGGCCTTTGCTGACCGTCGCAGAGCCCCAGGACCGCGGGTCCAGGGTGTTGGACTGGCCTAGATGCAGAGAGGGAGGAACAAAACCCAATTCAGCACTGGCTTTGCAGGAAAAAGCAAAAGGAAAAACATCCCAAAATAAAAAAAGAAAAGCACTCCAAACCAACAAACCAACAAACCCCCCCAAACAAAGCAAAATAACAGGGTTTTATGGTTTCCAAAACCAAAAGGCATGGCAAACCTGGGCTCTCTGCTCCTCTCATGCTCCCCAGGAGCATCCCGGTGCTGCATCCCCATCCCTGGAGCTCACGGGGGACAGGGACAGGGTGCTCAGGCTGGGTGCCAGGGCTGCCTCTGCTGCCAGCCCCCCCAGGGCCGGCTGTGCCGTGACAGCGAGGACAAAACCGCAGCTCTCTCGGCCCAAAGCACGGCAGATCCCTGGCACAAAGCGCCACACCACCTCCCTGATCATCCCCAGTCCCCGTCTCCTCTCTCGGGATGGATCCCCAGTCGGGGCAAGGCGGATCGCAGGGCGAGGAGGTTTTTCCCCTTGGCACAGGCAGCCAGCCCGACCCGACCCCGGGCGACGGCTGCGGCTGCAGCAGCGCACGAACACCGTAGGAATAATTCACAAAGAATCTCATAAACACTTGCAACCGCGGCCAGTGCATTTCCTTGATTACCAGCCTGAAACTTTTCATTAGAAATTACTTATTAAACAGGGATCTAACCTTTCTCCCGGCTGGCAGTGGATAATGAGTGTTTTATTAAGTCGTCAGGAACGAGCAGCAGCTAATGCAAGCTGCATCCGCTGCATCTGCAGGGCTCTGTACTTCATTAGCCATAGATTATTATGCTATTTATAATTAAATGTTCAACGCTTTAAAATACAGCGTGGCAAACAGTGGTGATGGGGCCGAAGGGATCCGGGAAGGCTCCTGTAAATGGTGTGTGCTGTGCAGCCAAAAAACACCTTCCCATGGTTTTGGCTACTGGGTGATTTGACCAATTCTCCAGTTTTTCCAGCTTTTCCTCAGTGGCCATGGGATCTCCAGGCAGGAAAGATGCAACACCCACGGCCTTCTCCAAAGGCCACGGCCATGAACTCAGCAGCAAAATCCCTGCCGGGCGTTGCGGCAGCGAGCGGTGAGGTGGCACAAAGCAAAACCCCAGCCTTCCTCATCTGCCCGGGGTCTTCACAGACAAACCCCACCAGCATCCGCTCTCCGGCAGCACCATTTCCATAACACAGCCATTTTACAGCAGCACCACAGTCCAGAGCAGCCCGATGGTTTCACTTGATTTTAACCTAAAAGAAATGTCTCGTTTCTGATCAAATTGGAATGATTTTTTTCCAGGGAAATACCAGCTTTCTCTGCCCCACCACAAAAAGACAAACTTTATGGATGAGCCAATGGCTCATCCCACTCTGGATTTTGCCAAGCCCTCTACGCTGCTACTTTGACCTAGAAGTAACTCAGTGCTTGTGCCCATCCCAGGGCTGCTGCCAAGGGTGAAGACAGCCCTACACGAAACACATTTCCCTTGACGTGGGTCCATGCTGTCCTGGAAAGGACCCAGCCAGCTTCAGATTTTGGGCTGAAAGTTGCATCTGGGCCAGAATTTGCAAACTCAAGACCCTTCCTGAGCATCAGGCAGAGCAGCAACAGCCACATGGACAGTCCCAGCACATTCGAGAGCAGCAGCAGCTTAAGAAGAAACAATTAGGGAGGGGAATTTGGACAGGCAACAGGCTGAGCTTTTCTTTTGCCCGGGAATAGTCCCGTAAATTTCAGCTGAGTGAATTAAGTGCAAATTGATGCTCAACTTGTTACACAGCTCCGATATTTCAGTCTTGTCGAGAAAGAGGATACATGAGAGTAGAGGGGGTTTCATGATGCTTTTTAAGGCAGGGAAGGGAACGAATGCTTCCCTGACAGAAACCGAGCTGCAGCGCGTGAGAGCTCGCCACAGCATGGAAATGAACCCAACCCAAACCCAAACTTGTCCCAGTTCATCCCAGACTGGGGCAAAACCTCCCAAAGCAGCCACTCACCCCAAAGGAAGAAACATCTAACAAAAAGACTAATTAACAGAAGACTTTATCCCTACACCAGTAATTTAAACCTGATGAGTGAGGAAAGAAAAACCACACTCCCTTTATTTCAGCCTCGCTAAGTTTGGTCAGTTGGGTTGTGCTTTTGCATTAGGTGCTCTCTTGCAATAAGTAATTTTCCTTAATGCCTCGAATCACTCTTGACACTGCTGTGGTGTGCCTGTGGCCAACGTGAAGTATGAGGAGGTCACAGCTGATGTGTCTTTGTTGGGATGGGGTTTCATTAAATGTGAGTGACCACAGAATTTAACGGTGGAGCCTGGCAACACTGCCCACTAATTGCTTTAGTGTGCTTCTGGTACCACCACAATTTCCCCTCCTCGGTATTGGGATTTGTCTACTTAATCCAATGCCCTTCATCAGGATTGTAGGGAGATGTGGCCTCATTACGTAAATACGGCTTTTCCTGAGTCTTTGGTATTTTTTCAGCGTTGAGAAGAGGGAGACAGCCCTGCGCAGGAGACATCTCAGTGCCAGGGGAGCATCAGTGCCTGGAGGACCTCCAGCTCCGTTCGCCAGTGCTGTGAAGTGACCCGCTGGTGACACCGCTCAACAGCATAACCCATCGCAAAGTGTCACTGAGCTCATTTCACAGACGGGGAAACTGAGGCGCTGGCAGGTGCCAAGGTCACCCCACAGCCCGACACGCATTTGGGAAATGGCAAAAGCCAGGAAAGCACACCAAAAATCAGGGCATCTCCTGGGTGCCCGTAGCACTTGCAGAAAAGGAAACACCTTTAAGGCGAGCAGAGCTGAATGCCCCACGACATCCCTCTGAAGCAGCAGGTAAACCAAGCAAAGCCCCATCGCAGCCGGGAAAGGGACGACCAAATCGGGGACCGAACCCAAACCCGCGTCCCCAGCGGCTTCAGCCCCTCTAGAGGCTGCTTGGAGTTGTCTCTGTTGAGCAGTGTTATGGCTTGTTTTGCTTTAACTAAGTAAAATCCATCTGCTCTATTGTGCTATTTCTATTCCTAAACCTTGCATTACATTGAAAGTCTTTTAAACCGTCTGCACAAGAGGACTCGATGTGGTTTCTAGGGCATTTTCTGTTTAACTTGCATTAAAGTGTACCAAAGAGTTGCAAGTGCATTAGCGGTCCTGCTCCCAAATTGCTGTTATAACCTTTGCCCCTGGCCAATCAATCTTGCTGACACCCATTAAAATGAGCTCATGGTGCCGTTTTTATGGCCGGATTAAGTGGTATATCTGTAGCTCAGGCGGTTCGGTAAGGGCGTCACACTGCTAATGATTTCTTTATTGATCTTTAATGATTTCCTACATTAGTACAAGCAACATTAGCCTCAACAACATGCTCCGGGACAGATTGACTAAATAATTCACTGCAGCAAACTGTGATCACATAACTGCACATTCCTCTTTTGTGTTAAGAAACAGGGGTGGAAAGTGCATAATTATATTCTCTGATATAAGGCAGAAAGCCGTTGTCTTCCCCCAGATTTCTCCCAGCTCTCCCCCACAGTGCCGACCCACCGTGAGAAGAAACTTTCCCATCAGGGGACGGTGACCTGCCCCAAATCACTCACCGGGAGAAGAAATGCATCGGCGTGGTCAAGGCTTCGCACTGCTTCTGCCCAAGGAAACGCAGCACCTGGGGGGCCAAGGGGGTCAGGAGGAGTCGGGCTGTGGCAGGTCTTGGCATCGGGGCGCTGCTCGGGGACTGTTGGCTCAGAGAGGACGTCGCTCACGGAGGCCGTAAAGAGCTGCCACTTCCCCAGCCGTACCCCTATCGACGCATCTTCCCAAAGGACACCCCATGGCTGGTGTTTAATGGGAGACTGGTGTTTAATCTTAAATATTAAGAACCCAAACCCCAGGGCTTGGTTCGCATCCCATGCGGGTACCCAGCAGTTTGGGGAAGCATCACACCATGGCTGCCTGTGAGGGCAGGACCTGCCAGACCCCGCAAACACAGACCTGTTCCAGCTTACTCTGCTTCACCTCCAAGCATGTCCGGAGCAGCAGCCGAGATGAGAGGTGCAGAGGTCCTCAGCAGACTGAAATGAAGTTTTAAAATCTCTGGGGCGAGTCTGACATCTATCGCTACCTGGGATGGATGGATGGATGGATGGGTGGATGGATGGATGGATGGATGGAGGTCTCCCTGTGCCGCCAGCATGCACAGGGTGGGTGGGATGGTTTAAAGGAAACCTCTTGCCAAGCCCAGCTGTAGGGGAACGCCCAGGGCCACGGCCAGCACGGGCATCCCTGCATGCAGACCACCCTGCCATGTGGGTAGTAGCAAGAGCAGTGCCTCGGCCGCAGCAGAGCCCTGGCACCGGGGGATGACTGGACCTGCCGCAAGGCGGGAAGCTGCGCGGCACCAGCCGCACTCCTCTCCATTCACCTCCCAGCTGCCAAACCCCATGGAAGCCCTTCAAAAGCTCATTTTGCAGCATCACTTCACTATTTCCTTGGTTCACCCTACCCGGGAGCTCCTTCCTTTGACGGCACGCCGAGGACCGAGGCCAGGATGGGGATGGTTGCTCCCTGCCAGACACCGGCCACGAAACCAGCCCACATGGCTGGGGATGCACTGGGGGTCTCAGGTGCCACGAGAAACCCGTCTGCGACCTACAGCCTTCCTGCTGGGAGATAATGGGGAAGCGCCGGTCCCGCTGCCGCGCCGTTTAATTGGGGAAAGCACTCAGTGGCGTGGGTCAAATTCTCCATGGGCGCTGGCATGGAGCCAGATGAGGCTGGGCATGCCACAGTCTTCATTAGCGTAACTGGTTGCAAACCACAGCTCTTGACCTGCAAATAGAAATGATTTCTTCATTAATGGAGATGTCAACAGTGGGGAACCTGTGGTTTCTAATGACACAGCCATTTTCATCAAGTGTACAAACAAACTATTAAGAAAAGAGAAAACCAGAGCCCTCTCTCCTGACTCAACGCAGGGATTTTTTCCTTGAAATGCAAGGTGATGCTTCCGAGGTCCTGCAGCGAAGGAGCTCTCTCCTACAGAGAGGCTGAGTTGGGCATCATCATGACTTACTTGAGTTGGCAAGAAGACCCCTCCCTGATGTTACCACCAGCACGTCAGCGATGGGAAAGGCTTCAGGATGGCACCTGCAGATGTCACAGCTTGGCTGTCCTGTACGACAAGGCTAGAGGGGCACGAGGACACGGGGTGGTCGATGGAGGCTGCTTTGGGGACCTTGGCTGTGACTAACAAGGTGTCTTAATGACATTCCTATCCCCACTGCCCCAGAGAGGTGCTGGGGGGGGAACCGCCTGCGTGTGCCGCAGGGACCCTGGGCTTTCATGTGGCTTTTCCAAGCATCCTAAAAACTCACAGCTGGCACTGGGTCCCGGGGTGCTGGTGCCAGTGCTGGAGGAGCTGCCACAGCCTGTGCCCTCCCTGACTGGCGTTTGCCTGACACCGAGCCCGCAGGAGCTGATGGCTTCACTGGGTGATCACAGTCCCTAGGAGAAAAGTCCCGGAAAAAGGTTTTTTTTCAAGCCCTGGTACAGATGGGCCATCTAAACAAATGAGGTTACTCGGATGAGTCCAAATTTGAAGCCAGAAAAAGACAGACCATGGCTCTAAACAAATAAACAAACTAAAGCAAGAGGTCATTTGCATCCCTCAGCCCTCAAACAAACCGCAGAGGATATTCTCGGCTGAAACGCAGCGACAGCATCTAACACCTGGACAGAACCCTGCTGTCAGCCGCTGCTTCAAAACCCTCCCCAGAAAACTTGCCGAGGGCCATTTCCACCTCTCCCGCCTGGATGCCGCGGCACGGAGGGCACGCTTGTTGCTCTAATTATTATTTGCAGGAGCAAAGCACCACCGGCAGCGTCCGGTTTGTATCGCGCCATGCGGAGCTGCTGCAACCCGGTGCTGCAGTCGGTGCAGCAGGATTTTGCTGAGATGCACCGGGGCAGTGATGTGAGAGCTGCCGTGGCCCCACGGCAGAGCATCACCTGAGCATCTTAACAGCAGTTCAGAAATGAGAGCCAGTTTCTGGCCTCGTGGTTATGGTCAAAGAGTGGAAAAGGGGAAGGGAAAAGCCTCAGCCGTGCTAAGGAGAACAGCCTCTGCTTATTTTACCTATTTTTCTGGATGTTTTTTCTTTAATAAGGGTGGCTGAGCATGCAGGGTGGCAACGCTGCAGCCTCAGGAAGAGAAAAGGTTTTCTATGGAGCAGAAATAGAGCAAAAGGTAAGAAAACAACCAAACAAACCCCACTGAAACAGAGTACTCGGGCATGGGACAGGCTTAGACTGAAGCCGGTACTGCCAGCGTGAAACAGCCCTCCCCTCCAAAGACATTCACATGGAGAGCTCGGAGCAGAGGTGTGGGGTGCAGAGATGGGGTGCAGCTCTAGCCCTCCCGGTGCAGACATCCTTTGTCCCTCCAGAAGCCTTTTCCCACTGGCAAAAACCCCCGCGGATCAGAGAAAGTGGCTCCTCGAAGCCAGCTTTGTTCCTTGCCAGCCTGAAACACATGCAGAGCCCAGCCCCGGCACGGGATTCCTTGCAGTGGCCGTCCCCGCAGGCACGATTCACACCTCCGAGGTGGTATAAGACGGGCTGCTGACAAACCCCACCCTGGTACACTTGTCAGGAGGAAGATGTAAAGGATCTCGGTAAAGGATCCAGCCATCAGCCAAGGCCTCCGCTGGGAGGAATCAGCATCATCCCCCCTCGAAGTCAAAGAAAGCGACGTCCGATGTAACTCACTGAAGCTCTGAATTTATACCTGATTTTGGGGGGCCAGGAGCACTGTGGTGGGAAACGCCACCTCCTTGAGTAACTTCTAGGTTAGGAGTTTTTTTGGGGGGGCAGAGGCATAAAGAATAAATAAATGAAATTGCTTTTAATCACACGATCTACATGCAAGCAAACCAAGCACCGGGTATGCGGGCGGCCTCACTGTGCTGGAGGGAAGCAATGGGTGGAGATGGATTACAGTGAAAAATCAAATATTTCTGTTCTCACCCTTCCCTATTATATTTACCTGGAATAAAACACGCTCCAGAAAAAGAACATCCCTTGGCGGAGCAGCCATAAACCATCACTTGGGGACGACCTTCTGCCAAGGGACTGCCTCTCTCGTGGGCCAAGCAGAAACCAAATCCTGTGGGTTTTCAGCCCTTTAGACCCCAGGAAAACCTCATCAGTGTGCAGGCAGGACAGGCAGGCAGGGATCCATTCTCTGGTGGGGAGAGGATGGTGCTGGCGGCTGCGGGAGCCCCGACCGCGCTTCCCATGTGGCTTCAGAGCCTTGAGCTGCTGCCGGCCGTGGCCAGCGGGCTCCGACGGCGAAGCCACAAACGGCCCCGTCTCCTGGCCCCTAATGCCTATCGACCGGGGGCCCCGCAGGGTGCCGCCGTGGTTGGGGACATTGATCGCTGCTGCAGCACAGCAGCAGCGTGGTGGCACGGGGAGCATAGCCCAGGTACGAGCACCACAGCCCGCGCACCAGCACCGCGCTGGAAAGCTGTGTGCCATCACGCGTCCTGCCAAGGGACCGCAGCAGCGGGTGCCACCCCATCCCTGGGGGTGTGAAGAGGCCGGGCTCAGCTCACCCATAAATCCAGACCTGAGCCCTCAGGAAGCTCCTGGCCCCGTGCAGGAGCATCCTCGGTGCATCTGGCTGGACCCTGTGCTGCGAGAAGCCCCAGCAGCACTCACCATGCGTCCACGGTGGCAGGACCGGGGTCCCCATCCCACGGGGCACCCAATCCCACCGTGCACCTACGTCCCACCAGCAGAGCGTGGGGCTTTGTCTCCCTCTAGTGCACATCGCTCCAGAACAGCTCAGCGATGGGACACGCCAGCCAAGAGCACCCCTGGACGCGGCCAGAGCCCCAAGGCCGGTGGCTGGGTCATGGGCTGGCCGCTGCACCCACGCCGGCTGCACCCCGCAGCGCTGGCCCCCAGCACCGCTTCCCCAGAGCAAAGCCTGCAGCAGCCTAACGGCAGCACTCACGGCGGGTCCGGCAGCTCCTGATGCAGGGGAACGCATCTGAGCGGAGGCTGCCGGCCTCTTAGGACACAGTTTGGACACGGGGCCCCAAGAAACCACCCACCTGAAACAGCACCCAGAGTTTGTCTCCTACGGTGATGTGACCAGGAGAGTTTTATCGTGTCCCCATGCACCTTCTGTATTGACTTTCCCAGTTTGTCCTGTTAAACAAGTATTCTGGCAGGGGTACAGGGTGACTTATTATCCTTGCATTGCAATATCTAATCCACTGATATATCTATTATTCATTTATTTTTCTATTATTCATTTATTCACTGGGAATTTAGAGGCAATCAAATAGGCACTCTTTGTCATTTTGCTATAAAAGCATTTTTGATCCTCCTCTCTGCCAATGCGAACTTGTCTCTCTCGCTTAAAATACATTAATGACCCATTACAGGGATGGGATCTGATGCCCTGCTTATATATAGGAGCGTCTTCGGAGATTTTGAAATTGATATAAATAAACGGGGGCTTGTTGTTAATGCGCTCATTAAGCAAGGGGTGGGCTGGAATGAGGAACACAATATTTTCCACTCCGAGCTCCCCGGGGGCTCTGCGATCGTCAATGTTAATGCTGAAAAACAAGGGACAAGCTGGGTTCTGCTGCCCTGCTCCAGCAGCCAGGAGGACCCGAACGGTGCCGGGGAGTACCGCGATCCCAACAACCACCCCAAATCAGCAGGACTCACTCACCAGGTGGTGGGGACCATAGCTGGTGCGTTTGGAGGATGAGATGGTCACCCAAGGGCATGGGAAGGCCCAAGCCTGCCGCTAACCCATCCGTCCGGGACCGGGAGGCTGTGGTGGTGCTGTGGCTCTGTTTGTCAGATTTCAGATGCATAATTGCCATTTTAACAGAGGCACGCAGATAACCTTGCAAGGGATCCTGGCCAGAGGGGCAAAACTACTTACGAAAAAAAAAGAAAAAAAAAAAAGCCAAAAGACACAAGGTAAAAATTAACAATCACTGATGATTTGACAGTGCGGCTCTGCGTCGGGTGCTGAGCACTGCCCCATGCTGGAACCCCCCCTGGTTTTACTGTGGCCAGTACCTTACACTGGGATCTCTGATGGGGGAGACATCACGGCTTTGCCGGGTGCACATTGGTACCGGCGTCTCCGTCCCGCAGCCTCGAAGCTGTTAGCGAGCGGGGTCAAAGTCGCACAGAACTTGTCTTCAGCACCTGGGGAAGCAGGCTGCAGCCATTTGGGAAGGCAGAGGAGCACCTAATGAAGAATCAGCTGCAATATTATTCTAACGACAGGATAACATTGTATGAAACGTGACGGGGTACATACATCAGCCTTTTGGTACAGGCTGAGAATTGCCTTTATTCACCAGCAAGGAGAGCAGGCAGAGCCCATCCTGTTCTGCAAGACACGTGCAGCCTGGGCCACCGCTTCCTGCCTCACCTTCAAGGATCATGCGTCCCTCCAGGGTCCGTGTCGTACCCTTTTTCCAGGAGCTAGAGACCCTTACTCTTAATTAGGGGTTGGATGCGAAATGGTATCGCCTGCCACCGCGCCGATGCCCGTCCACGGAGGGCAGGGCTGGGTGCACATCATCGCCTCCGCTTGGCACCAGGTTTGGAGTTGCAGGGACTTGTGGAAGTCACCCAAGAAAAGCCAGTGGCAATAGGAGAGCAAAGAAAACAATTAGACAAGGACTATCTCTACCTCTGTGCCACCTCTCCCATTGCCTGTCCCCAGTGGTGCAGGGCCAGGAAGGTCCCTTCCCCAGGGCCAGGAGAAGCCACCAGGATCACTGGGCCAGGCCAAAGGCTGCCCTCAGTCCCAGAAAACCCCAGGAAAGTGAGCCAGTGCCACTTGACACCGACCCAGCCCTCGTCCCCACGCCTCTCCCAGGACAGGCCGGCTGCAGCTTTGGCCACCAGGCTGTCCCAAATCCTCTGCCCCGTTGGCTGGAGCAGGGAAAGCACCGGCACAGGGACCAGGTCCCGGCAGCTCTCACAGCTGCTTGATGGCCCCTCATTTCTGTTGTCCTGTTCCTGGCAGCAGTCACCCCAAGGAGTGGCCTTTCCCCACTTCTCCCTTTGCTCCTGGCCTGAGACAACACTGGTCCCTGGTCCCAGAGGCACCATGACCTGATGGCTTCCCAACTCCCAACAGCTCCTTTTGCATGGATGAAGGGTGAGCACAGCTGGCAGGACACCCTCTGCAAAGGGCTTCTCATCTTCCTTGCCTAGGGCAACCGGCCCCAAGCATCACCCAAGGCTGCTCAACAGGGCAAAGGCACAATGAGGCCACCATGAACCCAAAACCCATGCTGGACCACCAACGCGACTTCCCTCGGCTCCACCAGCTGAGCACACAGCGTACAGGGTCACCATCACCCACCGCCCAGCTGCCTCTCAGGGTTGCACTTTGAGATGAAGCCAGACAAGGTGGTTTGCCGACATCCTACTTCTTCTTTAGAGTCTCAGCTCTTCTCCCACTTCCATAAGCAGCATCCTCTCTGCTCGTGGGGGGAATGGGCTCGGCAAGCACCTCAACCCACCATCTGGTACATCTTCCAGGAGAGCAGGTCACCTCTGAGCACCCCCTGTGTCTGGGAGGAGCCCCCCACCCAAGAGAGAAAATGAAAACGGAACAGGCTGGAAATGAGGGCTTGACCTGAGCCCTGACGTCAGCTGGAGATTTTCCGTCTCTTCCAAAGGCTGCTGGATCAGGTGTCCCCACAAAATTGACATTTTCTGGTCACAAACTCTGACAGTACTGCGCCGGTGGTGAAGCCGAGAGCAGCTGAGAGTGCCGTGCTGGGGGACAGCCCAGGTTGCATGCCCTCCCCTAGGCCTGCAGGCTTTTGAGATGAAAAGAAGCAATAAAATCCCAACCAGAGAAGAAACGGTTGTGTGAGAGCCGGGACATGCAGCTCCCTCTCATCCCGGCTGTTAAATGGTTGTGGAGCCCCTGCAAAGGGCAAGTCCTTTGTGGTACAGAGGGCCCAGTACAGATCTGGGAAGGGTCTCGGGGCAGGCACTTGGCTATAAAGGCTTCCCAGTGACACCAAGCCCTCTCCAGGCACTACAGACCGACCCCAGCCCAGCCCAAACCTGCTCTGCCCCAGCTGCACGTGGAGCCCTGCAGAGCAACCCCACGGGCCACCCACGGCGTAGGCAGCACACAAACCCCGTTGGTGCTTCGATGGCAGCTCCCAGCAGTCGCAAAGCCCAAAACACCCAATGCCTTTTCTTTCTTCTCTCCTCCAAATACCCATTTATCATCCTCATCCGAGGCTGCTACAGGGCAAAAAAGCTACTGTATTGAACCCCCCCAGCAGGTATGAAGCCTCTGGGCCACAGTCAGGGCCAGGCAGAAGATGTTAATTATTACATTAGTGAAACACATGAAAAACAAAACCAACAACAACAAAAAAAAACCCCAAACTCAAACAAAAGTGAAAACAACCCCAAACCCCCACCAAACAAATGGCACCAGCATTATGGAAAAAATAAGGCTATTACTGGCTGCAAACGCTCAAGCTCCTCAGCAAGGTCTTTCATAGGTAATTTCTGTTGTAATTAACATCTCTGGGGTTAATGGATCTGAGTTTCAGGGGATAAAGAGCTGCATTGTTAACAGCCCGCGCTCCTGGCTGCGTCCATCCAGGCTGGGGCTGGACCGACCGGGAAATCTCCGCTTACATCTGCCATTAGCGTCAACCCAGCTGTTATACCCAGGAAATTAAAACTATTCACTGCAGTAAAGTTTTAATGTCCGTGGTTTTATTTGACATCCCGTGACTTATGGGCTGGACTGGATCCCCCTGCTCTGATCTCTTAGATTTATGGGTTTGAAAAAAGCACCGAGCAACAGCTCCCAGCACCCAGCTGCTGGGCAGGGAGCGACACACGGCCCCAAGGTGCCCGTTTCCCTCTGCTGGCTCCCGGCTCAGCAAACACAGGGCTGGAGGCAGCTCCGTGCTGCCTCTGTCCTCAGGAAACCTCCCCTCTGCCGGCTGCGTGCTGGCCTGAGCGATGCTTGGGCTGGGATCTTTTCTTACATCCATCAGTGCTGCTGCGCAGAGCAGCTGGCGTGGAGCAGAGTGTCATGGGGACACCCAGGGAGAAGGGATGGGTCCTCCGGCACCAGCCGGCGCTGGAGGTGGGGACAGCCTGCTGCAGGAGAGAGGAAAACCCATCATGTAGCTCATCCTGGTCTCAAACGGTCCCATGTGTTTTATAGCCTCTGGTACCCTCCCAGCCACGGGTACCTCCCTGCAAATTTCCATGCTGGTCCATCCATCAGCAATTTGTGCATTTGGGAATAGAGGGAGGAGGCAGGACCCGGCACCAGCCTCCACCGATGGGTTTTTCACTGAGGGCAAAGCCAGCAAATCACTACTGCATCCAAAGCCTTAGGGAGAATTACACCCAGTGCCAGATGTCCCCACAGAGGGACAAGGAGCTTCGAGCTGTCAGAGGGGAATACGCGGTTTGGGACAGCCAAAGTGGCTGCTCGGTGCCCCAGGCCACGCCGGGAGACCGGCTGCAGCGGGAGGCTCTCGCTGGAGCTACTGCAGTAGCATCCTGGATTTCAGCAGGCAAATAAATGCTTAACAG
Source organism: Anhinga rufa (assembly GCA_013400875.1). Classification (NCBI taxonomy): domain Eukaryota; kingdom Metazoa; phylum Chordata; class Aves; order Suliformes; family Anhingidae; genus Anhinga; species Anhinga rufa. The sequence continues at coordinate 55,238 of VZTV01045401.1, read as the reverse complement.
ATGGATTTTGCATCCATCCTTGTGGCTCCTAGAATATCTTCATAAGCCACAATGTGCCCTTAATCCCACAACAAAATCAAGTCAAAGAGCAATTAATATTCTGATACCTGTGGCTAGCTGAAGTGATATAGAGCTGAAGATTTCTTTTTCCATTTCACTCCAACTGTGGTTTTGTTTTTTTCCAGCCATTCTCTGGTCAGTGGTTTTAGGGGCACCAAGGTTCACTTTTGTGGGTAACCTCCACTGTTAGCTGTTGATTTAATTAACTCAGGCTCCTCTGCCTTCTTGACCATACCAACCCCAGCAGGGCTGGATTTCAAACACAAGCCATGAGTATTTCTCAGGCTTAAAAAAAAAAAGCCCTGAGAAATTAAAAAAGACAACTCTGAACGACTGGACTTTGCAATTCCAGGGTAGCAATATCGGTTGCTTAGTCTCAAAACTGATTAGGAACAAGCATTTGTAACTTGTTTAGTCTAAACTTGAACCAAGTGTCAATGAACGTGTTCAACAGCTAAAAGTCAAGGCACGAGCACAGGGATGCTCGCGGCATCTCCCAGAGGCAGCACTGAACGGCAGCTCCTGGTGCTTTGCAGAGACCTCTGGTTGTACTCCCCCCAAAAACAGGGGAAGAGAAGAGTTTCTGGGCAGGTCAGGGAGAGAGACAGCCCCAGAGCCCAGGGAAGGGACCCCTGTTGCCCCAGCACAGCCCCACAACTGCTGCCCCCATGGGCAGCATCTGCAGGTCCAAGTCCAGGTGGGGTTTGGAGGAGGAGAAGCTTCCGAGCCCTCTGGGTTGGGAGCAACAGGAAAACAACTGTTACCTGCAACAGCATTTATCAACAAAGCACCAATCTGGACCCCAGCGAGAAACATGGTGCCCTGTCTCCAGTGAGGGGTTGGCACCCATGTAGACCCCCAGCGAGACCTGAGGACGTCCTCCATCCCCTGATGAACTTCCCTGACCTTCGCCGGCAGCTGAAACCCCGGCTGAGAGATTGGCCCAGGCAGGTAGTGCCTTGTTTTTAGCAACCTTGTTGAAATTCAAATTGATTTGTTATTTATCCAACTGACAACAAAGAGGAAAAAAAAAAAGTCCTAACTCTGTGTGCTGGAGAGATTGGATTCCTGTATCACTGTCAGCTGCATTAACTTACTTCCTGCACCTAAATTCAATTAGGGCAGCATTCCCTAGCATTAATAAATCAATACCAATGCCATTTTGATATATTTTGAATGTCTTTCATTATATATTTCAGGGCAGGGATTAGTGCTGAATTCGAAGTTAATGGGACGTGACAAGGCAAATCAAGTTGGGGAGGTAAAGCCTTAGAGCCGTTAGCTGTAATTGCTTTATGTTGCAAAAGATTGCAGTGGTGAAACAAAGAGCTGCTGAACTTTTCTGGTCGGGGAGTAATCCCAGCCAGGGACTGTCTCTCTTTGCAAGGCAGAAGAAGAGTTAAACACCAGCAGAAAGTCTCCAGCTGGGTTTGTGCCCGCATTGTGATAGGGGTACGGCATTGAGTCCCTCCTGCAGCAGCTTTTGGGATGGATTTGCATCTCGTGGGTCTCCCCAGGGCTGGCGAGCTCAGGCTCTGCTAGCTGCAGCATCCCCAGCTACCCGCACCCTCCGCTGGTTTTTAAATTAAAGGGTTGTGGGCAAATTGAACTGGTTTTGAGGCTCTGTTAGAAAGGGTGAGACATCGGTCCTGCATCAGGGAATTTGTCCCCCAGCCCCTCTGAAGTGGTCTTTTGAAAATCAACACGAGAATCCAGCAGCCTGGGCACAAGCCCAGCCGTTTGCATCTGCACGTGCACCCCAGCCCGCTTGTCTCAGCCCATGCGTTTTTCACAGCAACAGGGCAGTCAAAATGCAAATAATTTCTACTGCAAAGACTCATTGCAAAGCAAAGGGGGGGTTGCAGAAGTGATGGAAAAGCCTTTACCTGGGGCAAGGAGAATTTATGGGCATCAGGAAGAGCACAAGCAACAGGTAAGCAGAGTGGTGCCACTGGCACAGCTAAAGACACAGTAGAGCATCATTGATATTGGCCTAAATATAAAAGGCAAAAATCCAGATCCTCAGCTGGGATTAACCTCACCAACTCCCGCGGCCAACCTGGCCCCGGTTTTGGCTGCTCTGGGCAATAATCCCTTGATAGCCGCCGCAGCAAAGGTAAATCTCTGCATCTCCTCCTCGCTCCCTCTCAAATTGATCAGGACAGTCCTGATTGCAGATTAAGTGACCGGCTATCAGTGACTTGAATCCTGTCCATCAATCACTCAGTTTGGTCCCTTGCAAAACATTAGTGAAGTAATTTCTCAGAGCGACTCTTCCAGACAATAAACCAGGCACCTTGCAAAACGGAGCGTGCGACTGTTAAAGGTCTTAAAAGCATTTGCCAATTATGAATGGCCTGAAGGGAGCCATTCTTGCTGCATCTGGGGATGAATAAAGATGGAAAATAATAGTATATCAATGGTATTGCAACTTTGCTGTATTAATCTTTTAAGAATTGAAGTTGCTCGGCCCTTCAAAACAGGAATGGCATGGGATACCTCTAGATTTTGGTGCATTAGTAGTTGAAAAATGTAAAGCCTGAGACTTGTTCTGTCCCGTCCCCACTGAGTTTGTTGTGGTTGTGTCCCTGAAAAGCTGATGTAGCCTGTACAGGGGACAGAGACACAGGGGAAGGGCCCCGACTCCTCCACCAAAACCTTCCTCCTCCACCAAAAACCTTCCTGAACTCAAACTTCAAAGCATCAGAAAAGTCCAGTGTTTCTTTTGCCAAGCAAGCAAGCCCCCAAGTCGCATTATCCTGTCCATAAAATCAAAATATGCTATTAAGAGCAATTAAGAGTCAGGATTGCCCTTTGAAACCAGGTGTTTTCACTTTCAGGGGCACCATAAGCTGCAAGAATAGAGGATTTATATAGATTTTCCATAGCTGACTTGGAAAAAAAAAATAAAATGGAAGGAGCCCACTAAAGCGTAGCCCCAAGACGACAGGTACAGTCGCATCCTTTTGCAATTCATTAGATCCTTCCTCCAACGGAGGCAGGTGCTGATCTCACCCGCGGGTCGGGCAAGGGAAGGAGGTATAAAAAAAACCCCGCTGCATTGTTGATCAAAACCATTTAGCCCCGAAAAAAAACAAGTAGCTCTTTTTCCAAGTGGACTCCAAAGCCTCATAAAAAGGCACTGAAAGTAGAATGACCTTATAAACCTCATCCCCAAGTGCCTTTGGAGGCAGTTCAGCTTGGACCGTGCCATCTGATGAGGTACCCAAAATGGCTTGGCTCCTGCAAGACAGTGATTGCCGCCCTTCAGATGATGCAAAAGCCAAAGCAGGCTTAACCCCGGCAGGGGATCCAGGTCTGGAGGCAGGATCCGGCCCTCCCAGCCGATGTGGTTTCCCAAATGCCTCTGTTGGGGCTGGGCTCCCCCGAGGTCCTTTCAGCCGGTGGGGGTCTGGATCGGCAAAAAGCCAAACGGAGACGCTTTGGCCACATCCGCGGCTTGCCAAATTAAATGGGGCATTTTCTGCCCACTTCTGAGTGACTATAACGTGGGTTTATAACTCCTGGAGGGTGTGGAAAGTCGGCTCTCATGGGCTTTTATTTAACTTGGCTGTGGAGGCTGAAAAAAAAACCCCAAAATAGACATTCAATTAACACAAGCATCAGTGAGGATTTTTCCACCTTGGTCACAGGCAGCACACCCTCCTGGATGGGCTCCACTCGTCAGTGCAATGGCAGTAACTAAATCTGAACAAAACACACCCAAAATAAGATCCAGGCATTCCTAGCATCGCATCCCAGGCTCCCCAACGAGGGAAGCCGAGCGGGTGGTGGGTGACGTGCCAGCCTTGGCCACCCTCGGAAGTCCTGCAAGGGCCACCTGACGGTGCCTGTGCATCGATGGGTTTTCCTCACCCGTCCGTGGCCTCCCTAAAGCCCTTCCCTCGAAGTGCATCCGCACGCACGTTTTTGCCCGCGCCCTCCTTTTAATGGGCAGCTGAACTCCATCCCGCACAAGGCGTCAGCCAACTCCCAGCCAGCACCTCTGGGCAGCCACCCCCGATGCACAAAAGGCATTTCTTTTCCCCTCAGCCTTCAACTTTTATTTTTTAGGCTCAAAACCTTTCACATCCACAAAACAAGCAGCTCCCATCACTCGGCAGCCGGTGCTGCCTCTCTCGGTGCAGCCCCGTCCCAGTGCTACCTGCCACCCCCACATACGTGCCAGGTGAGACACCAAAAGCAACCACCATCTGGGCTGGTTTCCCCCGACTTCCTCGTCTCACCCGAACACTTAACCCACTCCAGGGAGAAGAAGAAGAAGAATCAAGAATGGCTTTGCCCAGATGCATTGCACAACCTTTTAAAAAGCAGAAGCCTCACTTGCAAAGAAACCTGTTTTGGGCAGCCCAGGCAAGCCCCAAACCTTTCTGCCCACAATCTTGAGCAATAATTTATCCCAGCCACGATGAGGATCTTCTCTCCCTATGCCACAGCGAGCTGAGCACAGCCCAGCGCCCCAGAAGCATCAAGGTTTGCTCGTGCATCCAGCTGCTATAAGGTCTTATTAAGGGGGTCTTCATCCTTCAAACAGGGCACGGTGCTGCAGGCTCGCTCCTAACCCAGGGGAATGAAGGAGATGCAGAACAGGGGTTGGAAAGCTGGAAGTCTCTCCATATGCCTAAGGGTTGTTTGATTTTTTCTATTTTTAATTAATCACAGATGTAAAGTGAATGGCAAAGAGAGCTGGGGCTGCAGAGACCCAGAGCTAGTACAAAATCCCACGTACAAATGTGAAAATTAGATAAGGTGTTCGATGACCTGAGGAGAAGGGGGGGCGGGGGGGGAATAAATAAAATGAAAATATTTCAAACATTCCAGAAATAACACAGTTCCTGAATTACCACCGCGTTAATGGAGACTGCTCCGCTAGTAAACCACCAAAATCTGCTGTAATCCCACAAAAAAATCAATGCAGCGACAGCGCTGCCAGCCTGCCATAACATCGACATCTTCTCAGACTCCTGAGCAGCGTTCCTTCGAGGATGCTCAGACGCAGCAGCGATGGGGGCTGCACTGCAAGCCCGCGCTCACCTCTCAGCCCAGCCCTACGGCCGTCACCGCCGGCTGATGCTTCAGACCAAGATAAGAGCGTTACTGCACCAAGAACCGTCAGACCCAGGGCTGAACACAGCAGGAAAAATCATGCAACCTGCAATCCGGCCACTAACTCTCCTTTTCTACCCCAAACAAAGCTCTTATTTTCCTCCCTGGAGAAATTCTTGAGCCTTCCTTTCAGGAGGCTTAGAGCCCATCGCAGGACTCATTTCACGGACAAGCCCATCTCCCCCTACTTCTTGCCTTTACTTCAGACATGACCTTTTGATTTCTCGGGTAGAGTGTAAATTACATGTCGCCAGCATAAAATATTAAATCCAATTTATATTTAATTATTGATGTTATTATGTATTCCATAGTAATGGCAGCAGGAAAAAAAAAAATCCACCCCACCATTAAATAGCTCGGTTGCATTAGCAGCTTCTTGAGGTTAGATATCTTCCTCCGTTCCTTCTTAACGGTAAGATTGATGGGTATGGGGAAGTTTGTAAATAGTCTTCCAGAAATATTTTATCTGATTATTGTACCTATAAAAGGGAGCAGGGAGGGGGAGAAAAGGCCTTTTTAAACCGCTACTAATTATTTGCTCAGCTAAAGGGCAAACAGCTCGGCAAGCTGCGTGCATCTAATGCTCTCCAGCAACCCCACTGGAGGTCGGCAGCCCCAATAGCCCCCGTAGGCAGAGACGGGGCCATGGAAACCAGCCTGGGTTTAAGAAAAAAAAGACGGTGGAGAACCACAGTGGTTTTTTCCAGCTGAGATTTAACCAGTATGTTAAACGTGAGTTTGACATTTTTACTAAAATATTAATCAATTCTGTTTCAACTTGATTAAGCTAATTTTCTCCCCATATATATTTAATGCCAAAGCCACCCAAGGTGCGCGGGGCTTCGTTGCTTTGGTTTTGCTCCTGTGATCCTCACGTGGGATGAAAGGGATTTATGGGCATCCAGTATGGACCAGGCTCCCAGCAGGCTCATCCCACCACCCCAAGGCGCTGCAAGGCTGACCCACCCAAATCACCTTCACCCCCCACCACGGCAGCTTCGCGTTCACCATAACGCGATAATAATTCAATTTATTTCTGCAGTGCCCGTGCCCCCCGCCAGCATCCTCAGCTCCCCGCTCAGCGCAATAAAAACAACATTATCCCCCTCACTTAAAATTCAAATCAATAGACCAAATGGAGAGAATCGGACTCAAGAAAAGTAAAGAGAAACAATTCATCTGGGGACAGACAGCTGGCCACTAAGTGCTCTGGTGTCACCACGCTGGGTGACAACCTTTGGGACCAGCCAAGCTTTGGAGGCGAGGGAGAAAGTTTCTCCAGCCCAAGTATGTCGTGGAGCTGCTCCCATAAAACAGCCTTGCTCAAACAAGTAATTCCTTGACATTCCCCGCCTCTGCCCCACTCGGAGGTTTGACAGGGCCAGGGCAGCAGCTCAGCACAGCCCACCGGCTGCGGGCGATGCTCCAGCGGGAGCTGCTGGCCTGAACCTGCACGTTTAGTGACATCCAAATACTCGGCAAGTTTCTCTCCATTTCCTGAGCTATCGTCTTAAAAGTCAAAACCATCAAGCACCTTATGTCACTGTTTCAAAATAAAGCACTCCCACTTTTTGATGAGAAAGGCTTTTTTTTTTTTTTTACATAGAAATGCTTCCTTAACAGCCTTGTAAAACGGCCCAGAAGCCTCTTCCAGTCAGCCCAAAAGAAAACACTTTGAATTTTTTTCTTTCAGTTAGCTGAAAAGCTTTGCAGGTATTTCCAGGGAGCCAAATACAAGATTAGCTGCTGACGACCCCATCCCAGCACTATGCAGAGACCCCCTAAAGCTGCTGGGCCAGAAGCCACAGGGGACAACCCAATTCTGCTCCCCAGCACCAGCCCCAGGCCAGAGGGGGCCAAGCCCAAATTTTACCCTCTTGCTGCCTGCCAGCCCTTGCTTTCCCCAGGGTTCCGATGCACAGGGACCCTGAGCGTTATCACGAGATATTTCAGCATCACGACAGCTCCGCGGAGCAGCAACTGCTTTTCAAGACTCACATTTGCCAAAGCAGCCCCTGCGGTTTGCAGCACGGGAGCAGCCAAAAGCCTCTCCACCAGCTCTCTGGAGAGATGCTGGCGTGCAGCACAGCCACAATCGTGAGCAGCCGTCACCTCCCCTCCCTCCCACCAACTGCAGCTGATTGATCCCTAATTGCCTCCACCCTGTCCTGCCGGAGCTGCCTTGCAGGGCAGTTCAGGTGCCAGGCATTTGACCCTGCCTCTTGTCACCCTCCGAATTGTGCCAGCTCCAAACTGCAGGTCTGGGATTCATTTCTGAACCCACCAGACCCCAAAGGGGCTTAAGAAGGGGCCAGACTGCAGCATGGCACTGACTTCGTACCCTTCCTACCTTGCCATTATGTGCAGGAAAGGAAAATTTGCCCCAAAGGGAGCAAGGGCCTCATGCAAGGCCAGAGGATGTGCTGGCTCCTGGAGCACAGGAGCATCTGCCCACGCCAGGCAGCTCCAGAAGGGCTGCAGGGTCCCAGCACCATGGTGGGGCTGGAACTGAGGGAGAAAACAAGAATATTGAGTCTTTACATTTATTTAAATGCTCGGGTCTGGGCTTTTCCCAGGTTTTTGGCAGGGAATTTCAATGCCGCAGCATCTCTGCATGTCCCAGCACCCGGACGCTCCTGGCAGTGGCCCTTTCCCTTTCAGCAGCTCCTCGTTTCAAATATAAATTAACCCCCTCTCCCGGGGAGCTCAGCGAAGCCCCCCCATCCGGGGAAGCAGCTCCGCCTGCCCTGGGCCGACCGTTGGCGATTGATAAGCGCATCCGGCCGCGGGAAGGCGAGTGATCGAGCATCTTCCTCCTGCCCCGCGCCGTCGGCAGGGTCTGCCCGGCTCTTTGCACAGCACAGCCTGGATCCAACCCCTTCACGCTTCTTATCACAAGCGTGCACTTGTTGCTCTTCTATTTTTTTTCCTTTTTTTCTTTTTGCTTTAGCTATTTTTTCCCACCTTGGGGCCCAGCAGCAGGGCTGGCAAACCCTCTGCTACCCCATCACCCAGCCCTGCTTTGGTACCTCCAGCGCTGAAACCCTCCCATCCCGCTCAGCCAAGCGGTTGGTTATGTTATTAATTAAAGCAAGCTGTCACGCCCAGGAGATTTATTTTTTTGCCATATCTTTAGCAGTAAGCGCCACTTGGAGAGCTCAGAAGACCATGTCAGATCGAATCAGCTTCTGAACAGGCTTGTTTTGTTCCTTGTCCCCCTTGATTTCAACTGATCCCTCTTTTCCATTCCCAGGAAGGAAGCAAGTGCTGTGCTACGCCCGCGCCGCTCCCACCGCCACCCCTGCACCCTCGCCACCACGGTGCCACCCGTGTGCGGGCCTGAGCACCCATGTGTCTTAATTACCAACCCCCTGCTAACAAGCACAGGCTTTTTATCCTATTTAATTACCCTCTGTGATGCCTAAATCAGTTCCAGTGGAGTCCTCTGCCTGGACCTCTGATCTGGCAGCATCGATTCTCTAACCGTGTTTGCCCACGTCCTAATCTCTACATTTACTTTAATAGACATTTATATATATGAATAATAGCGCAGCCCATGGCATTTCTCAGAAATACTCAGAGAGCCTCCAGCAAGCGCTGCACACGGGCGTCGGGGACCGGCACAGCCCCATGTCGCGGACCCGGAGGAATTTCTCTACCTAAAAATATATAGCCTGGATTATTTTTTAATTTCATTTTTTTTCCTGGAGACCCCAATCCAAGCTGCATCAGTACGTTCTACCGGCACACCCAGACAAACCCCTGCCCGCCTGTTGCCCGAGGACGGCGAGCCGCCTGCGGGGACACAGAGGGACAGCCACCGCCAACGGCACCGCAGAGCAGCGGGCGCAAGCGCGGCGACAAACGCTGGCAGAGCCACCGCGCCGAGCTGACGCCTCCTGCCAAGACACCGCTTGTAAACAACAAGTGAAACAACTGCCCCGGGCGGCTGGGGAGCGCTCATTCCTGCTTCCCTACACGGGCTCCCTCCAGCCCCGGGCGGACGGGGGTCTGGGAGAGGTGGCCATGGGTGCACAGCTCCTTTCAGGAGCTCTGCTTTGGGAACCCGGCACGGACGGGATCGAGCCGCCCAGTTTGGGGGAGCGGAGGGTGAAATGCTGCAGCTTGGAGGGAAGGAAAAGACAACCGGTCCCGGCTTGGCTTTCGAAGGGAGGAGAGCTGGCAAAGGGAGACGGATGGGGAGGCTTTAACGAGCAGAGCTAAACGCTCAGAGGGGACTCGTAGATCACGCTCGGGCTCGGCTCGGCCCTGCTGCAAGGGGTGAGCACAGTCTGCATCCCGCTCGCTCCGTACAAACCCATCTGGGCTCCGGAGGCTTCCCGGGATGAAGACGTTTCCCCCTCTCCCGCCTCCTCGGCTAATTTTACTCCGTCTGGCCGGAGCTCGCAGCCCCTGGTTCTCGTTACGCCCCCCGCCGCGCACCAGCGCAGGCACGCAGCATTTTTGCAAAGTTACGGGGTAGCAGAAATATCCTTGTTTTGTTTTTACTTTGGCCACTCTGTCGCGCTTCCAAAGTTGGGAAAAAATTACTAAGTAGCAAGAGGGAAAAAAAAAACCAACAAAACCCAAACCGACCAACACAGATTAGACAAATGCATAAATAACCTCTGTTCTTTGGGGGTTGATCACGCTCCAGAGCGGAAGAAGGGGGAGGACAGAAGGAGGGAAGAAATTCAGAATCTAAAAAAATGGGAGTTTGTTTATTAAAAAAAAAACAAAACAAAAAACAAACTTGCACACACGGTGACGCCAGCCCCAACCAGCCCATCATGCTCCATCCCTGTGGAGACGACCCATCGGCTGCAGCTCCCCATCACCAGCCCCAGCCAGGGGTCCCTGCCCTGCAGCGGGGGCCTGCTTGGGGGAAAAAAAAATGCACATTTCCTTCTCCTTGCTGTTCCTGGCAGATCCGCTCCAGCACTTGCTTAGACGGGGCATGAGAGCACATCCCCACCACCACGCTACGCCCTGGACAGGGCAGCACAAGGGAGGGAGACGAGGATGAGCTGAGGGTGATCAAGGGCATCTGGGAGAGACGTGAAACACCAGCAAGAGGGAGAGCAGTGAAGGGAAGGTGCTGGCACGGGAAGGAGGGGGTCTGGCCCCGACAGGAGCGCTGGCCAGAATGGCTAAATACGTGCTTGGAGCTGTACAGGGTGCAGGGGGCGAGCTGGCGGCAGCAGCAGCAGGACCAGGAGCCATTACCGGCCCCTGCTAAGAGGGTGGGCTCTGTAGAGCCGCTGGGGCTGCAGCAGCCCAAATTTCTGCACATAGCACATCCAAAAAGCCACAGCCCCAAGGGCCGAGCAGGAACCTGAAACTGAGCTGCAGCAGAGGGAACCGGGGACAACGCTTGAGCCCTCGAGGTTTTCATCGCAGCCCTTAGCCAAAGGGCAAAACATGTGGAACAGAGGGTATAGAGCACAAAACACCATGTTTTCCCTGAAAACTTAAGAGCTGAAGCCATCACACCCCTGGCTGCCGGGTGGACGGGCGCAAGGTGGGCGCTGGGAGGAAATCGTCCCAGCGGCGGGTGAGGAAGCTGCGGGGCTGGGTCTGGATCCGGCACACAGTCCTGGTTAACACATGTCGCAAAACTGAAAGCCAAATGGAGAAGGAAACAGAAGGTGACAGTAAAGATACCGTGACTAACGGGATCTTCCAGGGCCAGTTAGAGGAACTAGCTTTGCCTTGAGGTGGTCGGGGATGTGCTCGAGAGCTACGCGCAGCCCCGCAGATACCATCGAAATGCCACCCAGGTGGTTACGAGAATGACAGATAAAGGCGGCTGAGCAGGAACAGATTTGCAGAAGTGACACCCTCCGGGGCTCAGCACCAGTTTTTAGCCAGGCCTGGTGGTTTCTCTGTTTATTCTCCCAGCAAACAGATATGCCCCAGCTCCCACACAGCCAGAGAAGCCTTCCCAAATCCAGCCCTGGGCCAGCACCCTCTGAGGTTTTCCTAACCCCACTGTGGTTTCAAGGCAGGCAGGACGTTGGTGCAGAGGTGCATGGCATCAGTACGCCTCTAAGGTTCCCCGTTGCCAAAAAATCACCTTCTGGTCCTGCAGTTCGGTGCCTTCTTACCATGCTTGAATGCCCAAACATTTTTGCATCAGTGCGTTGTTTGCTTCGGTGCATTTCTCACCTTGCACGAAGGAGGAGGTGGCCGCTCAAGGTGCCTCCCAAAACAGGGGGAAGGCATTTGCACCCCCTCAGCAAAGACCAGCAACACCAAGCCCTCCCAGCACCCGCGGGTATCCCCAGGCAAAGAGTGCTCTGGGCAGCTCTCACAGGAGCATCTCCCATGGGATGGCCACAGAGGACTGAGAGACCATGGCACCAGAAGGGAGCAGACCTGAGCTTGCATTCCCCCATGCGACGGAACATCCCCGCGCACGAGCATCGGCTCCCAGCTTTCATCCTCCACAAGAGCCAAGCAAACCCAGCTTGCTCACAGTCCCTCTCTGCTCCTTTCACCAAAGTTTCACCATATTAAGCAGCTGAACTGCATCATCCAAGGAGTGTCAAATTGGTTTTAAATGGTTCTAATTATAACCAGGAAGTTTTAAAGTGTGTGGGTGGAAAGGAATGCAGCAGATTAATTTAATAGCAGTTACCACGGCACAATAGTCCTTCAATTAAGAGTTCTTTCTGGCTGGGTTTTTTTTTCTTTTCCCTGTTAATAATAAATGTCACAAATGAGAATAGACATATTACTTCATCAGATGCCTTGGCATATCTTGTCGCCGAAAGCCTTTTGTGCAGAAATAGTAGCTAGAAGAGTAATTTTATAGGGCTTAGCACTCACTTAACACTTTAGGGGCCAAAATCAAGCCTCAGAAGAAACCCAATAAGCTGCACCTGTTTACATCCCAGCAGAATCTGGCTCTGCAACCACAAAAAAAAAACAACCCAAACCAAACCCTCGTGTAGTAGCAGAGCTTTGCTATGGTGTGTCAGACACGAGCCTGGCTGGGGAGCATCCTGCTGCCAGCGGCTGGAGAGAGCGCAGGGCACGGTGTGGGGCTGGGGAGTGCGGGGAGCTCAGCTTTGCACCCCCAAAATGCTCCCACTCAGCTCCTTTTGGTTTTTCAGCCCTGTGAACCCGAGTCCTGCACCGGCCGTGGGGTGGCTTTGTGGTGCACGGGAGGGAGCGGGACCCTGCTCTGGCTCCCTGTGGTCAGGGAAGGGGCCGGCTTCCTCCCCTCTCCAGCTTTGAACAGCGTGGGGGTTCCTGAAATCCAGGTGTCAAGATGGGAAACGACATGTTTCCCAGCGCTGCTCTGCAAAGAGAGAGGCTGTGTGCGGGGCTCGGGGTGTCCCGCGGGGAGCAGCCTGCACCCCGGCTCCTCCCCGATGCTTGTTAGCCGACACGACGTGCGGCAATGCCCGTGCAGCGATGTGCCCCAATGCACCACATCACCCGCTGCTCCGCCGTGAGCAGCAAATTGCATCTCACATCTCCCTGGAAAGGAGATATTGTGGGCCCGTCTCTCTTCTTTGAACTTCCCTCATTAAAGCCATCAAACCCCAACCCTAATCGCTTCACACCTGAAACTCAGGCTGGATTTCCAGCATCCCTCCCCGGAGCTGCGCAGCACTCTGGGGCGAGCTCCTGCATCCCCAGCCATCCTCCCCTTCCTTTGCAATCCGCCTTTTCCTCCCAGGTCTCAGCTGTGGCCAGGCACAGGGTTTCTCTTTGCAGCTGGAAGTTTTCCCCAGTACGGCTCCCAGCACCGCAGAGGGGAACCTGCTGGCCCTGGCTCTGCCTTAAATAGCCTTTACCATTCTTTTTTTCTTCTTTGAAAGGTTTATTCTGGTGGGTAGCAAGGAGGGGAGACCGCTGGGATAGGGGAAAACCACGGAGGAACCCAACCCAGGCAGTTAATGATGAGGGAGGATGCAGCGGCCGCGGCCAGGACACAAAAATACTGGGAAAAGCAACCAGAAGCATCTTTAAAAAGAAAATCTGTGGCTGGCAGGAAGGGCAGGGAGGCTCGGGAGACACCCTGACACCTCTGGGCTCCCCTGGGCACTTGGAAGAGGATGGGGGTAAGGGGGGCACAGCCCCTCTGCTGGCATGGGTGCCCCATGGACCCCCAGCACCTCTGGGTTTGCGCCCAGGGGCAGTGTACTGGGAACACTGGGAGCCCTGTGGGGAGATGGCCCCTGTCTCCCCAGTATTGCTGGTGAGCGGCAGCTCGGGGGTGAGGTGCCTGCTGCTTACCAGCACCAGCTGCCCTTTAATATTTAACGATGGCTGAAGTGTGCTTCCCACGCAGGGGGGCTCGCCGCGGGGTTACAAGAAAGCAACGATCAGACTGGGAGCGGCAAAAATGCACGGGTCAGGGGATGGCAAGGCAGGGGCAAGAGGCGTCCCAAATGTTCGCTGGGGCCATATGGGACAGGGACACGTCTCCTGGAGCCACAGCAGCATCACCCTCGCCCAGTGCTTCCCCAGCCCCGCTCAGCCCCAGCGCTCGTGCGCTCACCGCGAGGTCGGCGCTTGCTCGCGGTGCCCAGAGAGCCCGCGGGACCTTCCCTGCACACCGCCAAGTGCTGGAAAACAGCAAAGACTGACTAATATTCCCCAAAATCCGGCTTCATCTTTGTGATTTGTGTTCGTGTTTGGCCAATGCAATATTGAACAGATGCCCAGAGGGATTTTGGTACTTGAAAACAATGCACAGAAGGTAAACAGGGAGATTTATTATTTTACTTTTGTGGTTTTGAGATAGTTTATGACACCGGGCTAATAACTCACAAACCAAAATCTGCATTGATCGGGGGAAACGTTACGTTATCCTCCCTCTACACCCGGAGAGGCTGCTGCCCCGCAGCCACTCTGTGCCCCGCTGCCTGCTGGGGACGGATCCATCCTGGCACATCCCTGGGGCACAGCCCCATGTCCCACAGCAGGGAGGGAAGCAAATCCCCAGTGCCCAGGGCAGCCTCTCAGGAACCACGCAGTGCTGTGGACTCAGTATTGCTCGTGACGGGACCAACAGCAGGATTGCCCCTGCCATGCTGCCCAGCTTGCAGCATCCCTCCCTCTGGCCTCCTTCTCCCTCCTAACTGCAACAGTGGGACCACAGGTCCCATCCTTCCCTGTTATTGACAGCTAATTAATTGCCATTTGTCACATTCCCCTGGGGAAATGTCCGCCCCCAGCGATCGATCCCTGCTGCTGCTGGGTTTTGGGAGCCTCGAAGGCATCCCCATCCCGCAGGCTGGAGAACCAGCCTGGCACCTCCCGAAATGGCTGTGCACAGAGGGGCGACCGTGCCGGCAGGCGATGCTGGAGGGCAACACATCGGCCGGGCCATTTCCCGGCCAAAGCCCGGTGAGGGGAGAAAAGCAGAGGCGAGTGCCCCAGGCCGCTCTCCTGCTGTCTCACACAGGCATATTTCTGTGATATATACTGTAAATCTGCTTCATTTGAAATGCACGGTTAATGACTGAGGTGCTCTCATCCAGGAAACTCCGCGAGGTTCCGGCTTTTAAGGGAAAAGATGTAACCAGGCAGGAGTTGACAAGCATTGCAGAGAGCTGCCCCACTCTCCAGGCACTTAAGAAGTCTCCAAAAGAAACATCACTCCCCCAAGAAAGGCTGTGATTTATCAGTCCTTAGGGTTGCGAATCCCGAACCGTTCCACCCCACGTCCCTCAGCCCATCGTCCCAATCCAAGCTGCGATCCCGGACTGATGGGCTGTACCATGGACAGGGAAGGCTTGGGCAAAGCTCACCTGCAGCCCCTCATCTGGCCGGCACCAGGGACACCCAGCGGGACCCTCTGCACAGTCCCAGGGGGAAATGGGGTGGATTTTCCATTTTGCCCACCCGCTCGCTGCTAGCATTAAAGGCAAACTGTTGCCATCATTTGAACTATATGATCAGGAGCCTAATTCAATACAATCAGGCTCATTGTTTGAGGGTTGAGCATTTAGCTGAAACCCTAAGCCAGCCCTGCAGTAATTTGGCTGGGGAGGAATTGATTTTGACCATCAGCACTTTCTCATTTTCAATAGAGTACGAACGTAACCAGGTTAATTTCTGTTAAGCACATTACCCAGGTACTTTTTGCTCTCCAGCCCAATGATTATGTGTCTGATCTGAAAGATTATAATTGCAACCCAACAGGACACAAACAGTAGTCTGTGATTGAAAGGAACTGGACTGAAAGAAAACCAGCTTCTCTTCTACCTAAAAACCAAACAATGTTCACATTTCCCCTGTCTCCAGATTTCTTCATGGTTAATGACTGCAGGCAATAAAGCAGTATATTAGATCTCTTCCAATAAGTAAATATGCTCTGATTAATCTTATCTTCCAATACGCGAGTGTGTCGCCCATCTCACTGGATTAGTGCAGTTATTGCAAGTTTGATTTGGTCCTATGCAAGTTTTAGGTCTGGTTTTCTTCTTCTTTACCCAAACCAGCGCTTCTGCTTGCAAAGGGCTTCCCAGCATGGTCGATCCCAGCACCCTGCCGGTCCCAGCCCTGAGGCTCCCGACCACGTGGGCATCCCGGGCGCTGCCTCTTTTCCTGCCCCCAGTTTTCACCCTGGTGACAAAGGAGATTTGGCCACGAGTCTGAGATTCCCTGATGTCAGGACACCACTGGGATGGCACTGCAGCGAGCCGGCCCAGCGGGAGCATGGCAAACCAACCCCATACGTACCACCCATGCTCACCCCTGCGGTTTGCCCCAAAATCAGAGATGGGGAAGGGTCTCTGCTGCCCGGCTGAGGGCGTCCATCCCCCCGCCACCACCACCCATCCCAAGGGCTGGGGCCGGGATGAGCGCAGGCTTGCCTTGTCTCCAGCCCTGCCTGTACGTTATTTCTCCTGATCATCACAATGTTCTTCCGCTTCTAAAGCACCTTTCATCACGAAACAGGATGGAGCGCGGCAGCTGTTGAACAGCATGGAGCTGCGCTGCACAGGCAGGGACGGGCAGGAAGTGGAAGCGGCTCCTGCAGCTGCTGGGACCGCGCAGGAGAGCTGTACTCACGCCACCGCATGCCGGGGCCTTATCACATCCCCCAGCACACTCATGGCTCCCTTCTGACACGCAAGAAGCCCATGTGGCAGGTTGCACATGACGGCATCAATGTGACACGTGGCGGCTGGGGAGGGGCGAGCTCCCCTGCGGAACCAAGGGGAAAGAGCTGTCCTTGGCCGCAGCAGAGCATCACGCCTTCCTGCCCTCTCCAGCAGCACCTACACCCAGCACAAGGACCCGCGGCAGTCCTGGTCCAAGTTGTGGCATTGCAGGTCTGGATTGCGGCATTGTACGCCCAAATCACGGCACTGCACACCCAAGCCACAGCATTGCACGCCCAAACCACGGCATTGCACACCCAAGCCATGGCATGGCACACCCAAACCACGGCACTGCACACCCAAAACACGGCATTGCACACCCAAGCCACGGCATTGCACACCCAAACCACGGCACTGCATGCTCAAGCCATGGCATTGCATGCCCAAACCACAGCACTGCACACCCAAAACACGGCATTGCACACCCAAGCCATGGCATGGCACACCCAAACCACGGCACTGCACACCCAAAACACGGCATTGCACACCCAAGCCATGGCATGGCACACCCAAACCACAGCACTGCACGCCCAAAACATGGCACTGCACACCCAAGCCACGGCATTGCACGCCCAAACCACGGCATCGCACACCCAAACCATGGCATCGCACACCCAAGCCACAGCATTGCACACCCAAACCGTGGCATCGCACACCCAAGCCACGGCATTGCACACCCAAGCCACGGCATTGCACACCCAAGCCACAGCATTGCACACTCATGCTCTGGTGTTGCATCTCCAGCCACGGCGCCGCACACCCAGCTCAAGCCGCTGCTGCTGTGGATCAGCCCCGGAGCTGCCCTGCGAGGGTGGGAGGTGGAGGCTGCGCTGCGGGGCGGAGGCAGCAAGAGCAGACATTTAGGGAAGAGACGCTGGTGGATGCCCCAGCTCAGG
Source organism: Anhinga rufa (assembly GCA_013400875.1). Lineage (NCBI taxonomy): Eukaryota > Metazoa > Chordata > Aves > Suliformes > Anhingidae > Anhinga > Anhinga rufa. Next base: position 38,026 of record VZTV01045401.1, on the reverse strand, counting down.
GCGAGGGACCGGCCAGCTCCGGTTCTTGTGCTTAAGCACTACCTGCACAGAGCAAGCTGGGCGCGCTGCAGACCTCACTTCAGCTCCAGCTTGGGGGTTATGCTCCCTGTCTACCCTCCCTCGTGGGTGAGAAACGTCCCCAGGGCTGGGGCTCCCAACCTGCGGCGTTGGCGCGCAGGGGCTTGGCTCGCGTCCTAGGGAGTGCGCTGTTGCCTCTGTCACACTGCAGCCACAATTATTTTTCTGAGAAATGACACAAACCCCTCCCTTCCACGCTGCCCCGACTGTCTGAGCAGCCCGAGGAGCTTCACACTGCGAGGACGCCCGGCTGCCTTCGCAGGGGCACTCGGCCACGCGCCCTGCGGACCCCTGATAAGTGTCACGTTTGCTGTGGTGGATGGGAGATAACCGATGCTGCTCCCGCACCACCCCTCGAGCAGGATCTTCCCCTTTGAAAAGGACAAATATAACTGAGATGAGTCAGTTCCTCCGAGCTCCCATCCCCTGTACAATATGTAACTGGAATTTTTCATTTCGGCACTGCAGGGGAGGCATAACTGGAGAAGACAATGGAGTCAGCTACGACCCAAAAAAGCAGTGCCAATTCTGTGCGCATGAGAAATAAAAACATTTTTTAATCTAAAAATAAATTAACTGTAAGTGACAGCAAGAGCAGATCTGCATGTACTCACTGTCAGCCCGCGCAGGACCAGTCCCTACTCCTTGGCACAAGGCGAGTTTGGGTGAATTCCCTGCTCTTTCAGGCCAGGTTGGGATTTGCAGCAGTACCACTGAGCCAGGGAGGCACTCGGCACCTGCACCAGGAACCGGGCTCCCTGAGTTGGCATCAGACCCAGAAGCAAATCCACAGAAGCCAGGGAAACCTCTTGGGTTTATTTTATAACTACATTACTGCAGTGAGAAGGGAAAAGAGGCTCCACCAAGCTCAGGGCTTGGCTGGGCCAAGAAACTGCACAAACCCATAAAAACCATCCAGCTTCCCGCGATTAAATAAAAGGGTAGCAAGTACGCAAGCAGCTGACGGCCTCATTCTGCAGCTGAGCTGAGGCCACCCCCGTGTCATGGAGCAGAGCAGATATCTGGGGCAGCCTCTGCCCAGAGCCCACCCTCCTCCCCTGCTGCTTTTCCCCTCTGCTTGCTCCTGACTCGTGTCTGGAGGAGACAAGGAGTGACCAAGTGCTCAGGTGTCACAGGAGATTGTCTGGATGCTCCAGAAAATAAAAGACGGGACATAGCCAGGGTTGCTGCTGCAGTGGCAAGAAGTTTTTCTCAGCTTCCCTTCACTCCTGTCATGCACTCATCGCCTTCACTAAAAACCCTTTCCATGGAGCCGCCTACGCAGGAGGTGGGACGCTCCTCGCTGTAACGGGGCTCAGAGCTGGTGAGGACGGGACCTAAGGGCAGAGGGGCCAGAAGCTCCATCTGGAGCAGAGAGATATTGGTAAAGCCGTGGCCCAAGCACCTAACTCAGATTTTAACAGCGTACTGCCCAATTTACTGCACGACGACATCAACCACTTTGCTAGCTGCTTCTTTCCGAAATCTCCCCTCTTCCAGCACCAGTGGTCCCTGTCCCCAGTGTGGTGCAGCTCACTCCACGTGCCTGGAAATCTGACGCCTCCCAGCCAAGCCATGAGGGTATGGACAAGGCAGGTGAGGGGGGACACCCAAACCCCAAACCACGTTGGGACAATCCTCTCCTTTTTCTTAAAATATTGTCAACAGGGCTATATAAAAGCCTTGTGCCTCCCGTTCTTTGCACCAGTCTGCCCAGTTTTACAGCACTGGCTTCACTGGTTTGGGTTTCCTTTTTAACTCTGACTTGACTCCTTGCCGGGTAACACTGTATTTGATATTTTTAATCACTCAGCATGCATCAGAGTTTGGCAGCGGAAGAAAGTGAAGTTAAAAGAGAACAGAGAGAGTCTGCATTTGCCAGGGCTGCCTGCCATTGCCACAACCCCTCATTGCTTGTGCTGCATTTCCCTCTGCTGGAAAGTCACGAGCCGCAGCTGACAAGGTGAATTTCAAAAACATATCGTCGGCCAGTAGTTATTAGCCTTCTGGTGTTTGGATTGTTTCTTCAAAGAAAAACAAAAGTACCGAACCCTTCTACCTTTACTGTACAAATATAAGGATGTTACACATACATAGACATAGATGCATTAGTATGTGCATATCCATATTACTGATAAATCCTTATAATAAACCTACATTTGGCTTTGTAAGGCTGGAAGATCCTGGCCACTGCAGCAATATTATGGAAATTTTTACTTTCTTTGCTCCAAAGCAAAACCTTTATCGCTTTGTTTTCTGTGAGAGCTGCAACTTTCTCCCTGAGCAAACCTGCTGTGGGTAACCTGAGCGATTCCCGAGGGGCCGAGGGGATGGATGGCACGGGCAGAGGGATGCTGTCTCTTGGTTTCTCATCCTACGCCAGGCTCTACCCTGGATCTCACTGGTGCTTCCAGGTGAGCTGAGGCACAGCAGAGTTCCTCCGGTTCACATGCTGTTTCCTTACTTTGACTATAAAATTTGCATCACCCCATTGATTCCTTGGAAGAAGAAAAAAAAGGTTGATTAACAGTGTTTACTAAACCATGGAGTCACTTCAAGCCTGCAGGAGGTTGCCTGTCCGGACATTAGTGTCTGGAATACATAGGTAATTTAAAGATTGCTTTCCAGATGGCTCCGAGATGCAGTGACAAGGCTTTAAATCTGCCTCTAAAGATAAAAAAAAAAAAAGGACAGTCACCGCTTTTCATCTGCTTTTTCTCGGCACACAGAAATTAAGCGCGTAAAGCCCAAACCACACGTGCAGAATGCTGACTCCGGGGTGCTGGAGAGCAACAGCGACCGGGATGCCGGGGTCGCCTCACAACAGCCCCTTGTGACCCCGCGCTCGGGTTAAGGTGGTGCAAAGGGGAGACGAGGGCTGGAGGCCATGTCGGCAAACCCCGCTGCCAGATGCTGGCGGGGAGCAGAACCTGAACCTTCTCCAGCTGCAGGAAGGGGGGGAAAGCCCCACAGGCGTCGAGGCGAGGGGCGGCGAGGGCGGGTTTGGCGGCGGGAGGGGAGGCCTCGGCCCCGCCGCCTCAGGAGGTGAGGGGATGGCGGCGGAGCGGCACCTCCCGCCCGCTGGGGGGCGCCCGAGCATCAACCCGGCAGGGCGTGCGGGAGGCCGGAAGCGGAAGTGCTTACCGTGCGCGATGGCGGCGGCGGTGTCGGCGCTGGGCGGTTTGGGGAGTCCCGATCCCGATGGCGAGGTGAGGCGGCGGCGGCGGCGGGGAGAGGGCGGGGGGGTGTTCCCCGAGTCCTTCCCGGTGCCGGTGGCTGAGTGTGGGTTGTTCCAGGGCTCCTCGGGCTCGGAGGATGAGGCGAGGCCTGGCACGGCGGCGGCGGCGGCGGCGCAGAAGCGGGGGGGGCGGCTGCGCAAGTTCCGGGGGCTCCCCATGA
>VZTV01045401.1:1538-34445 GCA_013400875.1 Anhinga rufa | reverse complement strand
GCACAGCAAAGGGGTTTTGCCTCAGATTTCAGTGGAACTTCCCGTGTTCCAGCTTGTGCCCGTTGCCCCTTGTCCTGTCGTCGGGCACCGCTGAGAAGAGCCCAGTCCCACCCTCCTGACACCCGCCCTTCAGATCCTGATCAGCACTGAGGAGATCCCCCTCAGCCTTCTCTTCTCCAGGCTGAACAAGCCCAGGTCTCTCAGCCTTTCCTCCCCAGGGAGATGCTCCATCCCCTGAGCATCCTTGTGGCTCTGCGCTGGCCTTGCTCCAGCAGCTCCCTGTCCTTCTGGCACTGGGGGCCCAGCACTGGACACAGCACCCCAGCTGCGGCCTCCCCAGGGCAGAGCAGAGGGGCAGGATGGCCTCCCTCGCCCTGCTGCCCACACTCCTGTTCATGCAGCCCAGGACACCGCTGCCCTTCTCAGCCCCGAAGGCCCAGCGCTGGCTCAGGGTCAAGTTCACTGCTCACTGTCAGAGCAGAGCAAGCGTGCAGCCCCAGTGTTGGTGCACCTGTGAAACAGGCGTGCGAGGGAAGGTGAGGGCTGCCAAGAGGTTTCAGTCCCAGACACACATTGGTTGGAGCATCAGCGATTCCCTGCCCTGTCTAACCCCCGCCTGGCACATATGGGTGATGGTTTCTTCAGCCCTTTGCTGTGGCACAACCAGGAACCAGCAGCCTGGCCCCCGCCCGGGACAGGCACCCGTGATCCTTGGGTGTTCCAGGGTTTTTTGTTTCTGTGATCAAGTGTTGCCACACATCTCTGGAGTTCAGTAACGAACTGTTTTGTTCCTAGAACGAAGCTCGCAAACTGAATCATCAAGAAGTGGTGGAAGAAGATAAAAGACTTAAATTGCCAGCAAACTGGGAAGCCAAAAAAGCTCGGCTGGAGTGGGAGCTGAAGGTGGAGGAAAAAAAGAAGGTAAACGCACAATTACAGCTTCTGTAACTCTGCCGAGCCTCGGTCCACGTGCCTGCAGTGACGCCGAGCCCCGCTTCGGGGTGGCTAGACAGTCTTGGGAGCTTATAGAGACATTAACCCCCCAAACCCCTGATTATCTAAATTCTTGTCCTGCAGTAGAGGTTGACAGGACTGCTCTAAGCAGTTCTAAGCTTGATGCTCGGCCACTGCCTTATTGTTAAAACTGAAGTGCTTTTTGCACTGCGTTAGGAATGTGCAGCCAGAGGAGAAGACTACGAGCGAGTTAAACTGCTAGAGATCAGTGCTGAGGATGCCGAGAGATGGGAAAGGAAAAAGAAGAGGAAAAATCCAGATCTAGGATTTTCAGGTAATGCCTGTGTTGGTAATGAACACCTGTGTTGGTATTGCAGCTGCAAACTGAATCATGAAATAAAAACCTTCCCCCTAACAGCAGTTCATTTTCTCCCAAAGATTACGCGGCTGCTCAGCTGCGCCAGTACCAGAGGTTAACTCGGCAGATCAAACCTGACCTGGAGCAGTATGAGAAGCTGAAAGAGCAGTAGTAAGTTTTGATTTCAGTCATCTGATATCGTTCGTGGTATTTCTACATTAGTAGCAACCACAGAAGACTTAAACTTCTCCTTCCAGCACACGCGTGTTCTCATATACGCTCTAATATTAATTAACTAGCCTTTTAACATCATGGTAACACGCACGGCCTGATAATCTGCTCCACGATCCCTGCGGCCGCAGGGACGAGGGCAGTGACGTAATTGATGAGGTTCGCTTCTTTAAACTTGGCATTATTGAGTTTGAAGAAATATTTTGTCAATTAGATAATATTTAAAGGCGCGAGTAGATGACTCTTCTTTCTCAGAGTAGGGTTGGGGGTTTTTTGAAGCGGCCTGGCATGGTTTAAGAACAGACTGACCGACAGATGGGAGCTGGCCAAGTTTGCTTTCAGACAGATTATTTAAGTGCGGGGTTTCTGTGTCTTTCATAGGCACACGCTAGTGTCTCTGAAAATTATAAATAGCTTGTTTTTAATACCAACATGTTCTCACTTGAATCTTGGACTCCCAGAGTCCCAGAATTAAGAACCAGGCAGAAGCAGTGAAATCTCAGAGCCATCAATACAGCTGTGTAAAACTGCTGCCCCTCTCTTACCCTTGTCCAGTGGTGAAGCGCTTTATCCCACATCTGACAGCCTTCTCCACGGAACTCACGTGCCATCTAAGGAAGGCGTTGACAGAATGGTCGCAGATCTTGAAAAACAGTAAGTAAATACCAAGGTAGAACGAAGCTGTGTGTGACAGAGTTTGGTGTAATCGAGTCCCGTCACCCACGGTCCTCAAACACTGCCGCTTATCTCACAGGATTGAAAAGCGTGACAAATACAGTCGAAGACGTCCTTACAATGACGACGCAGACATCGACTACATTAACGAGAGGAACGCCAAGTTCAATAAGAAGGCGGAGAGGTTCTACGGGAAGTACACAGCCGAGATTAAACAGAACTTGGAGAGAGGAACAGCTGTCTGAACCACCATCTCCAGCAACGCCCGTACAACAGCCCTACAGCTGTTAAAGCTTGGTATGGAGGGTTTGCAGGCAATTTTTAAGTTGTATCAGAAAAATCCTTCCTAAAATCAGTAGTATAGTGTCGGAAGTAATTTGCATAACAACTTCAGCTGTATATAGCTTTACTTGCAGAATTAACCAGCTTGTGCAATTCCATGTCCTAAATAAACACAAACTCTTATCCCTCCATTTGGAGTAAAGCTTAGCCTCATTCTTCTGTAGCTGAAGACTGGTGAAGTCCCTGAAAACACTTGTTTAACAAGAAGTTATGAGAATCCTTGAGGCACTTGCATGACCCTTCCATGAAGAAGCTATTCCAGTTGTCCCTCATGTGCTGGAGCCTGGAGCATCTGCACAGCACAGCTGTCCCACCCCCCAGCAGCAGACCTGCCTCTCCTCCCCAAGAGGGCAAGAAACGGGCTCTCTCAAGCATTAACTTCAAGCTGCCACAAAATACATAATCCTTAGTACATTTGCCAGCCTTCTTGTGGCAGTTTAGTAGTTTCTTAAAGAAGCTTCCAGACTGTAGGTGTCAAGAGCTATTTTACTAACCATTTATTGTTAGAGTTTAACTGCTCCCAAAGCCACGCAAGAGCCTGCTGACTTGGCACTGCTGTTCCTCACAAAGGTGGTGCTGAGCCATGGAGCCGAGGGGGCTGTACTGCTCAACTCAGGGCTCTGAACAGTTACAGCCTCCTGCTAGCTTCACCCTTTGCTTACTGCCTCACAAGTGCAGCTCGAAAGGCTGTTTTTAAAGCCACCTAAACCAAACCACAAGCCAGCACTGTGTCAAGTTCAGCATTAGGAGTCAGCAGAAGTGACAGTGCTTCTGACAGCAAGAAAGGCTTCACACACAGGGGGCGGGCGTACATCCAACGCACACCTTCCGCTCGCAGACGGGTATCTGGGGAGGAGGCCCCGAACCAGCTGCAGCCTGCGCAGGAACGATTCCAACACAAAGGTCCGCTTTCAGAACGATGCAAAAATTGCCCTACTGAAGCCACAAAGTGCAGCAGAAGACAAGCGAGAGCAAAACCTGGAAATAACCACTTAGAGGACGTACTCAACTTACTACCCAACACAGGTCTAACACTTGACACATGGAGAAGCCAGTGCAAAACTAAAGTTTATTTACTTGAAGTAAACAGTTACACAATGTAAATCAAGTGTTCAAAATAAGCTACCAAACTCTCATTTAGAAAAAAGTTACCCACCTGTAAGTTCTAGTCCATTAAAGCAATACAAAACTATTTACAAATACACACAAGATTCCCAGCTGTGGCTTCTGGATCACTGTGCTCTAGATCTGAAAGAGAAACCTAAGATTCCAAAATTAAGATCTCAAAATAAATATTCAGTATTAACAAGTCTTCAACCTGATCAGAAAACTTCTGATCTCAGTATGCATAATGCTGCAGTCAGAAACAGCGAGAAAAACAGGCTAGCGTGCCCGGAACTGTGCACTTTTAGGTGAGAAGTTTAAAAATGTTTTCTTCTCCTTTTTGACAGGAACCCATTGCCCGTAGGGACTTCCCTTTCTGTCCTCTTCTCTTCCCAGATAAATTGCCGGTTCTTTAACAACTTGGCTCGCTGGCTTCTGTAGTACTGGTTTTGCCATTGTATTCTGGAAAAAGAAGCTTCCTTTAGAAATGCTAGAATGAGAAGGAATGTACTAAGACCTGTCAACTTCAGGGGGTTTATCTGTGCTGAGAAGACAAATATTTTGTGTCCAGCTCATAGGAGACCTGATGTCTACTGAGTGTCAACTCTTCATTAGCACAGGATTCAGGGAGATTGCTTTTCCCTTGGTTCTGCATTATTACAGTATATCCAAACATGTAACTTGAAATAAATTCTGGTGTGAACCAGTTCTGGCATATACTTTTGAGCCTACAGGACAGTTCAGGCATTCAACATTACTAAGCACTGGAAGGTAAGCATTTATTTTAAAGGCACTGCTCTTGTGTGTTTACAGTGCTCTACTGCTGAAGTACTGATCAAGCTCCTCTGGGAGGGTAATTATGAAACCATTAAATTTAACTTGTTACTATTAATGAAGATCTTTAATCTGGCAACCAACACTGGGAAAAGCCTAACCCCGGGGGGATGAAGTACTGGACTTCCATCTCAGGAAATCACACTTACATTAGGACTGAAAGAAATGCTTCTCTGTATGGCTGCTCTCTCCATTCCACTCTTGGTCACGTCTTCCGCAAGTCTTCCGGGTTGCTAGAGGAGAGCACACACAGCTTAAGTGGGAGGACACATTACTCCCTGCAAGTTAAGGCAGTTACTAGAGAGTATCAGCTTTCTGGTAGAGTTGTTTCAGATATTTACTTCAAAAGTAGCTGTAAGCTACTAAATATGCAGACAGATCAATGTTGAACTCCATTTGAAAAGTATTCAACAACGTTTTTATCAATGTCATTGTGCCAATTCACACGTGACCTGATATCCGTGCCCCAGTTACGGTTTTAAAAAGGATTCAAACGATTCGAAGCACGGACTGCCGTACAGTGAAGTGCAGCGGCAGAGCAAGCTGCATTAAGTGCTGCACATCCATCCTGCAGAGCTTTGGATAACGACAATAAACTTATCTGCAAGTGATGCAGGCCTCTTCTTCTGCACTCTCTCAACATCTGGAATATATTGCATATATTGTGAAAGGGATGCCTGTACCATTTGTCTAAAACCCTTAGTAAATTTACTTCTATTTGAAATAGCAGTATCCGATCGATGTAAGTTACTGCAGTTTTGTATTTACCACAAATCAGGTTTACACACCGTAACAGAGCCAAACTAAAATTCCAATTCAGTTTAAACTGCTCAAGTTTCTCCCTCCCTTAAATTCACAGCAGCTATAGCCCACAAGTCCCTTAATTACCAACAGATTTTCTTCATCATGTCTGGAACCATAGTCATGATTTCTATAAGACAGAAATAAAGTATGTAAAATGCATTGTGTGCTTGGGTATGTAATTTCTGGGAAACAAGTTTGTTGCATATGAAAAAGTTGACAGTTAAAGAGGGTAGAAAGATTTAACCTTTAAAAAAACCCACACTATATTCACTAGGTTTGGTACCAAAGGAGACTCCTTGATTTAGGTCAGAAACACAAACTAATCTAAATAATGGGCAACAACAACTCAAAAGAACAAGCTACATTCACCTCTCCTTCCCAACCTATCACTACTGGAACACCTGCATGTACTGGGTGGATCAACCGCCTCTTAAAGAGAGCCCACAGTACTTTCAGCTTAACACAAAGTCTAGAGTGGTTTCTAGAGTAGTCTTTAGCATTCTGGTAAAGCTAAAGTTTTTGTTCAAGAGTTTGGATTCGTAACACAAACTCCACAGTTAAAAACTAGAACACATCCATGCAGACGACAAGTTAAGAAGCATTTACCTTTTCACTGAGAACACTCCAGTTCATACTTACCTCAGCTGACTCTCCAGGATCTTCATGCTCTTGTTTCTCATTTTTTATCTCTTTGGAAGGAGTAAGGATCTTCAGGCTTGCTGGCAAGACTATGTTATCTGTTCCCAGAGCTTTTGCGGCATTAGCTTTTGCTATTTCCAGTAGTTCCCTCTTGTCTACAAGAGCAGAAGAGAGTGTCATTCTCCTATGCTTAAATCAGCATGTACCTACTCACACAAGCCTAAAACCTGCGGGTTTACTATCACTGCATGTACGTAAGCATCAACTGATCAATTTTCCTCAGAACCTGGGGATTTAGCTGCAGTTACAATACAAAGAATATGCTCTGAACTACTTTTTTTAATACATTTTTATATCCACACAGATGTTTTCTTTCATTATCATTTATGCTCTATAAGGCAAGTAAACAGATGAGAATTTAACTGGTTAATACAAATTGTATGTTTTGAGGTTCTCACACAATGGAAGTCTCAAAAAAGTACCTTTTTCACTCAAATGGAGAGGTGACCTACTCCGAGATCTTGTTCGTGACCTGCTTCTCCAGCTCCTGTAAGCCTCAGGATATATTGTTCGTCCAAATCCATAATATCTTCGGCCTCTTGAACGTGATCTGCTTCTCGAATAGGACCTTCTGTAATACAACCTTCCACGAGACCACGACCTGCTGCGTGATCTGTACCTTGGAGGAGAGCGATGATACCTCCTGTAGTGCCTGGCATGGTACCTTCCTCGGTACCTCATGTAGCCACGTGATCTCGACCTGCTTCTGGAATACGAACGAGAGTATCTTCTGTACCTTCGGGAACCATTTCTTCTAGCCCACGACCTTGATCTGGATCTGGACCGGCTCCAACTCCTGGAGGAAGCTGAAGAGGAACTACTTGAACTGGACTGTGAACTGCTAGAGGATCTGCTAGACGACCTTGTTGATAACCTGTCACAACTTCTCTTGGATCTCAAAGACGACTCTCTTTTCTTCTGTAAGCTGAGACTTAAGCCATCCATGAAGTCTGTCATATCATCTGTTTTCCTAACCACTGTTTTCTCCACGCAGGTACTTTCAGAAGCTGGTTCCTTTTTTACTGTTGTCCTGTAATACCCGGTCTCTGTTCCTGTTGTGGGTGGGGAGGGGGAAGCTAATCATTTACACAGCAACAACAAACATTATGACACACAGGCAAAAAGGTCAAGTTTAATTAAACACACCAAAAATTCTCATCCAGTTTATCAGCATGTTTTGCACATGACAATTTTAAGGTCATTTCCTCTCCTGTAGTCAAAAAAGTATATGAAACAACAAAACACCAAAAGGCTTGTTTCAACCATGAGCAGTTCTGTGTGGAATTTTGAAAAGAGGTTTGTTTGTGTGGGTTTTAAGTTTAATACCCTTCATTTGCTAGGTAAGCACACACCTTTCGTGAAAAGGATACAAGTTAATACTTTTTTCCCCCCAAAACCAGAATTTTCAAGGAATTTTATCTTCAATCTATTTTAAATGCAACCTATTGTACCAACAATGCAAAATAACAATTTGCCTGCCACATCAGTACAAACTGAGTCGTTTTCTTCTGCAGTTCTTTGGAAGTTAAGTTTTACTGTTTTCCTCTGACAAGGGAGGTGGGGGAAAAAAAAAGTACCTTCAAGGTACAAAGCAGCCACTTTGTGTTGCATTACAGAACTATCTGCACAAAGCTCCACACATCCCAGCAGCGTATGTAGCAAGCTGCTATTAAAAATAGTCTATGTAATTAGTGAAAAATACAGCTAATGAATCACTGGATATGACTTGTAAAGGATGTAAGGATGTAATGTGTGTTATGGTTATATATTAATAATTAAAATGGCTCTCCCTCTTTAGTGGCAGCCATTTTATATGTGCAAAGGTTATTGTATTCGAGGGTGTAACCGTCTTATCACTAGTACTTAAAGCCTGAGCAATGCCACCACTTTACACTTAAAGGAAGCTTGCTTTATGACGAAATTTGTATTCGGTGCTCGTTGTAAACCGAAGTTACCAACGAACCTTACTGAAATCGATATGGGGTACAGAGTTCTACACGAGTTCGTAAGAAGCTTTCCCCTCGTACTGCTCAGGTGAGGCTTCACTCCTTCACCTCTAAACAAGGGCCAAGGTCACAAGCACTACACAGGGCGCAGCTAAGACGAAAAAACTGATTAATTCAGATCTCCAACACCACCCGCCGACCCCACGGCTAAGCTACCCGGGCACCACCGTATCCAGCAACGGGCAGGCCGAGCTCATCCCACGCAGCCGGCCGCCCCCTGCAAGCCCCGCGGCAAGCACGCTGCCCTCCGCCCGCGGGCCAGGGGCCGAACCCGCCGGGACGGGGCCTCGCCTCAGCGAGGTAAGTGGCACTTACCGCTGGGAGCCGCCGGGCACCCCCGGCGCTGGTTCCCCTCCGACACCAGGGCGCTCCTGTAACGAAGAGAAACTTGAATAACGGGGCGTCCTCCCACCACCCCGAGAAACCGCCTTTTGCGAGCCCNCCGCCCCGACTCACCGGCTCCAGCCAGCCGGGCTTCCCCCGCACGGGTCCTGCTCCAGCGGCGGCGCCTGAGGAGACAACCCCGCTTCGTGAGTCACGCCCATAGCGACCGGTCAAGGCTCTTTCCACACAGAAAGGTAAGCCGCGACGCGGCCGGACGGAGCCCTCACAGCAGCCGCCGCCCGCTCCCGCCTCCCGGCGGCGACTGAGAACCTTCCAGAACGTCCCCCGCCCCTTACGTAACGCGGAACCAGGGCGCATGCGCACAAGGCGAGGGGAGCCGCGCCTGCGCGCCGGCCTCCGCCGCGCCCCTCACGGCACTGCGGCGCATGCGCAGAAGGCTCCGTTGAGGAGCCGCCCGCCGGCAGCCAGTGCGCCTGCGCAGAGCCGCCACCGCCTCCCGGCGCGCACCAGCTGAGCGCTGCGCATGCGCACTGCGGGCGGCCGGGGGACGGACTGACTGACCGACTGACTGACTGACTGACTGGCGGCGGTCGGGGCTGTTGCGCGGGCGCCGGGGAGCCGCCGGCCGACGGTCGTTCCCCGCCCTCAGGTTAGCGGAGAGACGGTGTGAGGCGTCCCCGGGCAGGGCGGGATGCTTGGCCGGGGGTGGGGTGTTTTCCCCCTCCGGGATGGCCGCATCCCCGCTGGCTGTTCGCGGGAAGGCCCCCGCTGAGGGCTGGGTGCGATGACCGGCGGCGTCTTCGCCTCAGCGCGGAGTCCCTCGTCCCTCCGACGGTTTCCCTGGCGGGTGTTGGTGGCCGGGCTCTGTCAGCTGCTCGGTGCAGTCGTCCCTCGGGAAGGGGCCCTGGCTGTGAGGTTTTGAGGTAGCGCGTAGCAGTTCTAGCCTGCCTTGCACCGTGTGGGTTGCTGCATGCCAACCCGTGATGCGTGATGGGTTTCCTCTTGGAAAGACACGGCCCTTTTTTCTTCCCCAGTTCTTCAGAGCGCTGAAAAATGTCGGGTTTTCTTGAGAGCCTGAGGTGCTCGGAGTGTGTTGACTGGGGAGAGAAACGAAACACGATCGCTTCTGTTGCTGCGGGCGTGCTGGTACGTACAGCTTCCCTTACGCCACTTTCGGGCTTTTTAGATGTAGCCAGCTGTCGGTGAGCTAAAAATTTTAGCCGTTTGGGAGTAAAAGGAAGAAGAGGAATACCTTGTGCTTGCATGTAGCAGCAGAGTTAACAACAAAATTTGTTCCGGGTGCTTGCATCCACGTGCTACTTAAGTTTTGCAGCTTCTACCCGTGTAATAACTACTGAAGTAGGTAAATCTCTGGCTTTGCATTTAACCTTGTTCCTAACTTGATAGCAAAGCTAGTTATGCTGTCAGTCAACTCCGAGTTGGAGACTGTAAGAATGATTTTATATGTTAATGTTACTTTTTCTAGAGCCATCTTGTGTGTTGTTAAGAGGCTTGTGTCTGTATTTTAAGCTATTTTCTTCTTCTTAAAAGTTTTTTACAGGTTGGTGGATAATCATAGATGCAGCTGTAAAATACCCTGAAGTGGAAGACTTCAACCATTCGTACCATGCTTGTGGGGTTATAGCCACTATTGCATTCCTAATGTAAGTGTGATTTCTTGATCAGAGCTACACGCTCCTGCAACTTACTTTGTGCAATTAATAAAAGGAGAGGTAATTAAGAATAACAAATTAAGTTGCTATCTGAGTACTCTAATATCTGTCTTATATTGATGTTTATAGTAAGGAACCTTTTTTTTTTTAAATTAAGTGTGTTGCACAGGTCCAAGTCTTATTAGTCTTTGCAGAAATGCCTTTTAAGTTTTATTCCTGGCCCCCTTTTAAAAAAAATAGCAAAAAAAGCAACATCATCCTTTTCGTACAGGTTCCTGAGTAGTTTCTCCTATTGGTTGGTAAACATTTACTTCTTGCATTACCTATGTTTACCCAGTTTTATCCTGTTTTGCTCCTACAGGATCAATGCGGTGTCTAATGGACAAGTGCGGGGTGACAGTTACAGCGAAGGTTGTCTCGGACAAACAGGTACGGTGGTGTAGGCTATTGCATGGCGATAGGTCTGCGAAGCCTTTTAAGTCTTGGAAGAGCTGTAAGACCGTGCCAGCGTGCACGCTGCGTACCTGTGCATGCTCTGGGGTGTGAAACAAAAGCATGCTGAAAGTCACGAGTGTCTGTCCTCGGACACCGGCGCAAAACATCCCTACGTCTTTTTCAAGGTGCTCGGATCTGGCTGTTCATCGGTTTTATGATGGCTTTTGGATCTCTGATTGCTTCCATGTGGATCCTGTTTGGAGGCTACGTTGTTAAGGGTAAGATAGAGCATGGAATGTGCCCTGATCCATTTTTGAAAGTTTAAAGTACTTTAAATGACTGTTGAATTTTAGAACTTATTTTTAGACAATTTCTAGGCAGGCCCAGTTTTAATATTTTGGTTCCCTACGCACCACTGTTCCATGCTATCTACTATTATTGGGATGGATTTTATCTACTTCTGAGTCCCAGACTTCCAACTAGCCTCACTAGAAACACAGGTCTTGGTCAACTGGGAACTGTACTGATATAATTAAACCGCTGCAGTCGTATGGGAATAATTCCCTGGGTGAACACTTATTGCCAGAATAAAAATTACTGATTTCGCACAAATTGCTCCCAAAGCCTATATGCTAAATTAGCAAAAGGGAAATAAATAATTCAAATTGCACGTTTAAATTCATACCTTAACATGTACCACGGTACCTTTTTGTGAAGGCAAGTCTCGAGAAAGCCATGACAACTGCAGTGTGTTAGTCTTTGTTTTTCAAAAGGAAGTCAGGTCACATAAGTAAATGTAAAGATACGACTTGTACCTGGGGCTGAAGCGAGTTCCAGGCTAGTCGGGGCACATCGGTGGTTTTGTTTAAGTTACACTCTGCTCAGCTTTGGCCTCACTCAATTCCCGGGGGACTTTCAGAGAAACCTGGGTGTGTTGGTGGCATAGTAGCGCTGCTAGTGCGCACCCCCGTGTTGTGTATTGCCATTATATTTGAAGATATATGTATATATACTTACCCACACGTGCATTCCAAACAGGATGCGTGATCCTGTAATAATTACGGTCTTCGTGAGCATTGCATTTGAGAGGCACGTTCTTGGTTAGAGAACAGGAGAAGCTTCTTTTATTTGGAAACCTAAATGATTTGGGGGGAACAAAAGCCATTGAATTAACTTTCCAGTGGGGTAAGGCTTATGTTTGTCTGCTGTGACACACAACTGAGCAGCCGAGATGGGAGGGGACCATCTTGTTAGAGAATTAAAGGGGTCTGTGAGCTGCATAGCGCTGTCTTAATTCCACGTGAGAACAATCTGGCTTGGGCAGATTTGTTAGGTAGTAGCAACAGCGCTAAGAGTTTGTTGTCGCTTCACCCCTGTATCTAGTCGGGAATCCTACGTTGTAACGGACCCTCTCTAACTCGGCTCCCTCCCGCTGCTTCGCAGGGCATAGGCTCCGAGCATTCGTATTTAAATGAAACTGGTTATCTTTGCTATCACAGCGCAACTTAGTGTTTCTGAAATGCCAGAGATGGGATATTCTTGAAAATGACTTCCAAAAAAATTAAGGACGTTTTTTCTTTTTGTTAGAAAAACCAGTAGTATACCCAGGAATAGCTGTGTTTTTCCAGAACGCGTTCATCTTTTTTGGGTAAGACTGTCTTCCTTTGTTCATGTCTTAGCTAATTTGTTTATAATGATTAAAACTGAAACTTCTTGTAACCTGTTTTTTTCTGTAATCTGTTTTGTAACTAGACATGGGTGAATAAACTTCTGGTAAAGGCAGTAGATCTCTGGGATCTGCCTGCGTAGGTTTCGTTGCAGGACCACGAATCGGATTTACCGATACTACAACTTGCTCCCTGCAATGCTGTATTTAAAATAGTAGGTATTTTAATTGCTCCGTTACATACTCACGTCCCTTTAATCTGTTTTAAACAGAGGACTGGTCTTCAAATTCGGTCGCACGGAAGATTTGTGGCAATGAACGCGCCCGCGGAAGTGCATTGGCCATGCTGGTTTTTTAACTGCACACTCCCGGAATTTTGTAAAACCATTTTGTAAAGGGTGACCTTCAATTGTGTCTAAAGATAAAACAAGCAAAACTTAAATCATAGCACTAAAAACTCTGTTTCTATTCTGTTCAATTTTTTTACTCTTGTATGTTGATTTAAGTGTTGTAATGTTTTTGACAAATATAGAATTGCTACGAGTAACAACGGAAGTCACTTTTATGATACGACGTTTGCTACAAGTAAATAGTATAGTGGAAAATGGATGTATTTAACCAGCTGTTTCTATGATGTTATTTACAATCCAAAACTTACTAAAAAATGCTTTAAAACAACTTTTTAACATATATTTATTAAATATTTCCTATATCTGGACAATATAACCATTTCTTTAATTTCAAAACTTAGTGGTGTGTGGCTTTTCTTGCATAATATGTGCTGCTTTGGGATCTTTTCCCCCCCCTCCCTGAATATTTAATTTATCCTACAACAATAACGAGAACGTCTCTGGTGAGTAACAACTTACTGTTGCTGTGACGTTGTAGAGCACAAGTACAAATTGCGTAGTGGCTCTAGGTGGAAGTAGCTCATCCACAAAGTTTGCTGTAAAACAAAGGAATAGCACTCTTCAGACCAGGGATGGTCGCTGCCGAGGAGAATTTTGATCCTGTAGCATTCTCGCGTGAGTGGGGAGGTAGCTCTTCCCGTACCTTCACCGTGCCTGGTTGCTCAAGAAATCAATGATAAAGGACGTGTGGGGAAAAGGGAGGGAATAAAATCCAGGCTGAGTGCCGCTGTGGGCAGCTGCTGAACTCAGCAGATCGCTGGCTCTTTTGTGACCTGGAAATAAGAAAAACTGGCCCTTCCTCTGCAAGTAATTTTTCATTACTTGAAACCTGTCTCATGCGTCATTAACTGTAGCCATCTTCTCTGCTTAATCCCCAACGAATTAATTCAGGTCAGCATGCATTACTGCAGCGAGCATCAAAAACCTCCTGCTTTGTCTTCAGCGTTATTTTCCTCATTACTATTTTTAAGCAAGTGTGCTGAATAAACAAAACCAATCAGACTTTGACTTTTTTATTAGGTAAGCATTTTTGAAAGGGTTTTTCGAAGTCAACTTGTTTGAAACAAAGAAGAAACACCGAGGACCACAATCCATTTGAAAACAAGAGTTCGCTTGCACAGAATCCTCCGCCCGATCAGGCCGCAGCTCGTGCACCAAAGCCCCCTGCTCGTCTCGGAGTGAATCAGCTCAACGTAAGACGGTTCAGAAACTGGGGGTTAGCGCTGGTACCAAGCAGTACCGAGGACTATTCCCCTGTCTCTCCAGTCGTCCACACCCCTGGGGCAGCCGGCCCCGTGGTGGTGCCCGCCGGCGGCATTTCCCGAGCCGGCGCAGACTGTCGTTGCGCGGACAGGCTGTTCGGAGGTTTTCTCCCAAATCTTAAATACGAATAAATACCACTGATCTCGGGGGCACCATCCACAAGGAGAACAATTTAACTTCTTGCCATTTGAACCCCCAAAGCTCTAGCCTGAGCCAAGTAATTATAGGTTTTTCTTTAAGCAGTCAGATAACTCAAGAGTCCAGTCTGGCAGGATGCGGAGATCTGGCCCCGATCCAGCTCACTCATCAAACCCTTGCTTAACAAGGCCTTCGACAGAATTAATTTAGCTTCAAAACAAGTACTTTAATGCTTCGCTAGATGAGTATGTACTCCTTGAAAAATTATGCTTTCAAATACATATTCTGGCTTTTAAACTTGGGAGCTAAAAGTAGTTTGCAGTTTCCAAGCGTTTTGATTGATAAGCCACTACAGCAGTGGATGCAGCCAGCTTTTTTGTACATATCCTACAAAAACTATTTAAGGTAAGACCAAGAAAGCAGAAAAGCGAAATGCATCGTAAGTTTGCACCTATAAATTTACTCCCTGTATTTCTCAAGAATAACTAGAACAGTCTATTGCTAATTTTTTGGGTGCCCACTGGGATAGCTTTTCTGAGCCTCAGGATTGACACTTAGGTGCTTTTTCAACCCGTCGTAGCTATCCACTTTCTCTAGCGACAAACAGGAAAAGCTCATCTCGGTCAAATCCGTCATCTGGCTTCCTCCGTTCAGAATCCAACAGCCAAGTGGGGGAACTGTGAAGACAAACATTCTTGTATCAGAACATTTTATGCGTCAAATCATCGTACGAAAAAGACAATGGAAAACCTTTTTAGCAGCTTATCTGCATCCATTTCTTTTTTTTCTGTAATTCAGATACAGCATCACATTCAGCACCTGAGGGTGCCCAAGGCCGGTGTTTGTGCATCCGCCTGAACAGCCGTGCGGCAGCCAGGAAGGCCAGCAGGCTCGCTCTGCTCTCATAAAAAGCGCCTCCCGTTCCACTCACTGGCGTCTAAAAACCCCTCTCTTGGACGCTGCTCCAGCCTCCCCGGGGACTGCGTATGAAGCACGGGGGCCAGGGCTGTCATCCCAGAGGATGTCTGGGCACCTAAGATTACGCGTTACAACAAAGAAGGTGATTTCAGATTTAGCCCTGCGCCCACCGGCGGCTCCGACAATCCTAGCTGAAGACAACATGCATTTACAATATTCAGGCTCTGAATCAACTGTGGGAGCAGTTCATCCATTTCAAACAAGGCATCCCAAACGTACCGTGAAATGGAATTATCCCCCTTCTTTTTTTAATTCAAATACCTAGAGTTCTTCATCAAGGTCAGCGAGGTGCTATATATACTCCCACACAGTTAATTCTACGTCGAAACTTACCTTCCAATAAAACTGGTCTTCAAAGTACTTTGATACAGGGGTGGTCTTAAAAAGTTTGAGGTTTAAGATAAAACCTATTTGTAAAAAGACACATATCCAATATAAATATATACATCAGGGAAAGGGGAAGGTTGTGGGTAACTGAAGGTTTCTTAGCAGCACGCAGCCAAATGTAACATAGATCAAAACACGAATTCAGAACTAAATGCTTCGGCAGAGCCCCTTGACTCAGGCTGACCTTATATACAACGAGAGAAGCTTGCCAGGATCAAGGCTTGCGTTATTAAAAATTGATTATTCTAGGTAAAACCCCATTAAACAGCCTGCCAGATTCTAAAAAGACATCCAAAATTAGTAACTTCTTGCATGAAAAATGCCTGTGTATTTAAAGCAGTCGGGCTTATCAGCACTGGTAGCTTGGGATTTCGGATGGAAACATCTAGCTTTTTAAACGATTGCTTAAACACTGAATGTTTGATTATTTTAGAATGTTTTTTTTAAAATCTGCTTGATATGATTTACACTTAAGGTAACGCAAAGGTTTCAGACCAATTAAAGCACAAAAAGATCATTTTAGTACATTTCACAGCAATTTTCACCTGCCATTTCTCTTATTCAAGGCAGAATTAACAGCTACAGAAAAACTGCAGCTGCCGTAAACCAGACAGAACGTCACATGAGAAACACGAGAGCCCTGATGATCCCAAACCACTAGTGATCAAAGGCCGAGTGCTCGGCTGATGCAAGCGAGCTACCGACGTTAGCGAAACTTTGCAGATTTATACCAACTGGCCTAAAAGGTGAGAAGCTCTAGATAGCATTTTTCTGTCACTAAGACAATACCTAACCATAAAAATATTTTCATCCTCACACATCTCCTGTCTGAAATCTGAAGGCAGCTGCTAACCATCTGTTCAAATAAACTTCACCAGTGAAAGAATGGTGCTACGAGGTTATTTAGGCTGAACACATCTCTTCTTCAAAACACTGGCTTTGAGGAGTCCCTGGCATTCATGCTTCCCATGGCTCCTTCTACAAATAATTGACCCGTAGACCCACAGTTAAACTGGCCTCTCTCTGCAAAGGGTTGCAGTGACGTGATAGCAGGTGCAATGAGATGCCATACCTTTTGCCCTGAGGAAACGAGGAAGACATTACTGAAACGTGGTTTTCAATACTGACCTGTAATAAAACCTGTTACCAAGGCAATACTGATGGTGAAGCAGAAGGCACCGATGTGAATAATGGCAAAAATACCCAGGCTGAAAAGCAAAACAAGCGTTTCACCTTTTACAGTGGCTGAATTTAGCATTAAGACCGTGAATGAATCTGTATCTACTCGGCATTTTACATCAAAACCTCTCATAAAAATTCGGTTATGCTTGAATCTCTCTGCAGCTGCAGTTAGATGTTCTAAGAGATCCTACCAGAAGCCTAATACAGGCTTCAGAGGACATATTTTGCCCTTAGAAACCATCATTGTGGTATTGAAGCTTCATTAAATTTGTTTGTTTCAGTAAGAATATGACAAGAAGTGTAAGGCCCTTACGCTGCACTGTGATTCATTCCTGTGTAAACTGAGAAAATCAGAGAACTTCTTGTATGACACGACATAAGCTTCATTTGCAAAAATGAGATGCCAGCGCCAGATCAAAACAACCCATGGAGAATATCCTCAACTGAGCCCTTCAGCTTTTGCAGGGCATCTCCCGGGTGTATTCCCAGCTCAGTGTCCAGACTGGCTTTTGTCCAAACTGGCACTCTTGCCCCCGACGCAGAGTTAAAGCCTCATTTGAAGAGAAATGCTGATTTCTGCCCCCGGCCGGTATTAGCATACAAAGCTCCCCAAAACACATCACAAAAGCCAAAAAGAGTCTTGGAAGGATGTGCATCCCCAGCCTTCATCTTCTACGTCTGCTGTATTTAATATCAAATAAAAAGGGAGACACAAAGCAAGACCAAAAGCTAATATTAAAGTTTTGATCCAAAGTCTGCTCAACTCTGAAAGTCTTTTTTACCGACTTTTTTGGACTTCAGAGATTATCTTTGGTTATCTGGTATAAAGCGGTTTATCTGTGATGATGTATGTATGAGAACTCTTCTCAAGCATACTTAACAGCAAGAATTTAAGTACCTTGGTAAACTAGTCCAATTTTTTATTACAAAGAGAATGATGTGGGCAACAGCTCCAAGCACGCCAGGCAAGCCAAAAGTGACATGAACTCCAGAGGAATCGTGAATCTTGAAAGTAGCGTTCAAGCATCTCTGCGAAGAAGAAAAGGTTTAACGGATACACAGAAACACGAGCTGATAATAGCATATTGTCTGTCGCAGAAGTAAAAAATTAACTTTGGTCTTGCAAGTTGCAATTCTGCGCTCTGCTGAAAAGACCTCAGGTTTCCTAGCTTTAATCTCTTTGAAAGAGAGGTTTCCCTGGAGGTATCCTACATTGGAAAAGAAGTTTATACAACTTATACAAAACCAATTTCAGGTTTTGAGTAATACCTGTAAACAGTAAGATCCTAATATGGTTATCCCACTGGCAAGCAGACCCAAAATCATTGCAATCCAAGGATACTTGATAGTCTCTGCTGCATAACCAACAGCGACCCCACCAGCTAGTACTGCACTGCGGATGTGGCTCTGTAAAACAACAAAAACATGGAGTGAGAATTCAGTCATCGCTTAGAGCAGCCCAATACCATAGACTGCTATTCTCCCACAAGCACAATCTCTTTAGGGTGAATTTGGGCCTCTGATTACTGGGAGGTACAACCTGAGAACAGAACTTCTAAGTTACAGCTTCAGTGTTCTGCTTGGGAGGCTAATGACGACTGCCAGGCTGAAAACCTGGACTTGTTTTTACTTAATCGCTATTATACTTCCAGTATATTACTGAGAGTAACAGAAAAATATCTCCTCCGTGCAGCGATTTGCTCTTATGTCTTACCATTCTGAATTTTCCATCCTTTGTGGTCAGAACAGACAACACGAAGGCAGTTACAGCACTCACTGCAAGGGCAAAGTAGGTGTTGTAGATTGCTTTGCTCTTGCTGTCCACAGCCAGTACAGAATTGAAGCTCGGCCAGAATACCCAGAGAAAAAGCGTACCTTGGAGACAAAGACAAGCAGCTCTCATTACCTGCTCTAAAACACAGTGAATCTGTCACCGGCTGTCTCCGGAGAGCTCCAGCCCACATTTTTCATTCACTCTAATTCCCACATTGTAAACAAAGGACAACACTTCACAAAGCAGACAGCCCTGAGAGACACCTGCTATACCAACACCCTCCCAGAAACACGCCGCTGTAACCGCAAACATACAGCCAAAGCACAGCGCTACTGGCATCTGGCTGGTGCTCCACAGAGTGGAAGGAAGGATGCTCTTATCAAGAGCACCTTTAACATCAGCTTTGTCCTATGTATCGTCCCCTTAAACGCAGGCTCAGATACAAGTGGGAACAATTCCACTGTTGATTTCCAAAATCAGCATCCTGCCTGTTCTGCGCAAGCACCAGGAATTTGCTCCTTGGCCAAAATTTCTGCTTCTTTTCATGAGCTGTGGAATAACTGTTCGAAACCAGCTGCAAGAGAGAATGAAAGAAAGGCAAGGAGGAAGAGAAAACAGCTGACGTGGTACAAATCACTATAAAGAAACCCAAAGTGCACTTCGGAATGTCTTTTACCTTGGCTGCCAGTATGACTAGTACTGGTTGTCTTGCCTCCTGGCAGGGCTTCAAGAGAAAAAGAGGATGAACTGGATCATAAGAACAGAACCCTCTCTGCCTCCACCAGGATTACTCCAGAAGAGGGCTAAAGACTAATAGCCTGAGCTGAGGTGATCAAGTTTCACCAACTCAGCTATACACAGCTTAACTTCCTTGTTATTGTGAAAGAATGATCTACCAAATAGCTACTCCCTAGCATAGGGATCCAAAAGAACACTTCACTTTTCTCCTGTAAGAGCGCTGTACAGTGTCACACTCTGATGACCACGTAAGCTTCGCTAACAATAGGAATGAAAACAGGTTCTTCTGCTTGTATGGCCTGGGTCCTAACTGTCAGCATTTAGGAATCTCAGCCTCTATAAAACAAGCTCACCGCTTGGCAGGATACATCTTTTCCTACGTGTATATGGATACACGTGCATAGATCAAATTCCAGCCAGCAGAGGGAAGTAGGTGGCCTCACACCAAGTCAAGCCTGGACCACACATAGCAACCTGTGCCTCTGCTCCTGCATTGCTCATAGCTCTAAGTGCACAGAGGACAACACAAACAAGCAACAGTTTATTTATTTTTAATTATTCTTTTCTGTCTGGTCAACTTCTATAGTCAATGTTCTGTTCTCCATGCCACAGAGGTACCGGACCCTTGTGCAATTCACCCGACAGTAAAATTTGAAGTGTTCTTGTTCAAGTAAATTAAGAAGTGACAAAGGCATTGTCACTACAAAGCACAATGGTCAAATCCAGCTTCTAGCAACCCTGGCAGCTACTGCTTTCATACAAGCTTATCTTGGCTCCTTGAAATCCAATTTCCATTGCTAATTTTCACGATTTCAGTGCACCAAGGAGGTGATAACCATGCCTCTCAGACAGCATATTTGACCCATTAACCTTGGTTTCATCTGAAAAACTGACAGGCTTCCCAGCAAAGTGGTATTATCTGGCCAGGTCATGTTCCTAGCTAATGTCTTCTGCAAGTGGAGTGCTATTTCTATCAAGGATATCCCTTGAGAAACTGGTTTCACAAGTTCAGCACTTGCAGTCGATCCAGTCTGGACACATTTCTTCTCGTTTGTCTTGGATATTTTTTAGCAGTACTCTCAATTTGTAGGTAATTCTACATCCCTAATGCTGGCATTGCAAACCTCCCTGCCAGATGCTGGATGCAGGTTGTTTTCAGTCAGTGCTCTAAATTCACTCTTAAAAGACATTTGTGAGGCTCACTACAGCATGTTCACTACAGCAACTAATGTGCCAAGTAAGAAGCATTTGTAATTTTATCCCAAACTCAAACACAATATTTTCAGAGAGTCACAGCCTTCAGGAGCAGGATACAAAAAGGAGCTGTGAGGAATCTGACTGCTCAGTTGCTCCTTTCTACCCACATTACCTCAGGAATTCTTCAAGACGTGGCAATATAATTACTTCAGATAGCAAGCGCTTGGTTGTAGCAAGCTGCACTGAAGTTATAATGAGGGCATAACAGTGTCTTGATTAACTGATCTCCTCGAATTCTCCAGCAAAGCAAGAGCTCCAGGGACACAAAAGAACAGCATTTAGATTTCTCTTTCCCTAAACTGGGCTAAGACTGGCCAAGAATTAGACCCTGTGGGCCTACACAGAAAGATCTTAGTTCAGCTGGTGGCAGTTACATAGCAGAAGTCATGATAATAATGAAACCAAATTGCTTTTTTAAGAAAAAGAATGGAACTCCCATAGACTCAGCCTATCATCACTCAGATCCTTTTTCATGTGCCTGTCTGTATCATATTCCCCACCCTTTATCAGGCTTTTAGCTTTTCACTTACGTTACTAGGCAGGGACTGCCTTTTTATATCTCTCTACAGCACCTTGCAAAACAAAACTGAGCCTTGGCCCCAGCTGGGAGCTGTAAGCACTACTGAAATACAAGTAACGACCTCAACTTTGGTGCACAGGTCCCTTACCAATACGCCCATACAAGCCCAAAGGGGACAACTTAGCTGGGAGAGGGAAGGGTTAACCTGCCATAGCCTTTATGCTGAGTCTGACAGAGGCAAACTATGCCACAGCCCAGGAGTGGCTTATATGCCTGGTAGGAAACATGCTGAGACTCACCAACTCATTGTCAGAAACCACGAACCACAGCAGCGGCAGTTTTCTATGCTTGGCTGCATTCAGACCTGCACTTTGGATGCAAAAGCATCAGCGTGCCATGGCCAGCCCCCAAAAACATTCCGTGTGTTCTCACTGCAACCCCTTCTTCCAAATGAGCCATTAAAGCAAATGCCTTACCCAACATTGACAATAAATCCGACTTCGGGGTACTCGCATTCTTCTCAGACCCTGGTGATGGCTCAGAGAAACGTGAGGAGACTGCCAGACCAAAGTAGGCTCCAAACAGGTGAACATGCATCATGCTGATATTGTCTGGAACCTATATAAATAGAATAATCAAATTTGTGGTTTATTTAAGGCCACAGGAAGACTTTGATGCAGTTCCTGATAGAGTTGCTCATGTAACCTCCTATAAGCAATTTATTTTCACAGTCCCTCAGTTTATGCATGAGTTATTTATGTAAGATTAACTTATCTGAATTCAATGCCGCTCATAAACACACAATTCACATACAGAGAGCCTGGGGTATGTTTACATTGTATGTTAAATGCGGATCTGACTCTCCTGTCCAGACTGGGCTGGTACCCCATCCACACTGGAAATCTTCCAGACTGAACTGACACAGGGAGGAGGTAAAGTTTAAAGGCAATTAGTGCTTTAGCATAGGTCAAGGCTTTCATTCATGTGTTGGGGTCAGTTAGGGCATCGGCAAGGCCAAACGCACTACATCCCAACCCATCAGACCAGCTCACCCTTTAAGGCCAAGAATATAGATATAAGCAATTATAGAGATACGGAGTATGCAGGCTTTGGAGTTTTATGTCCTTAAGTATAGTCCCAAAGTCAGGTTTCACCTCTTAATGAAAACATAGCCACAACCTCACTGAGATAAAGCACGCTGATGCTCCTGTCAGCAGAGCACTAACAAGCCACCAAAAGGCAACACTCCAAAGTCCCAGTGAAATTTTCCTCCATGTGCCTGGAAATCATACTACCTGCAGGAACGTGGTGTTGATCCATCTGTTCATATGGAAAGCCAGTACTTCCACAACTGTCATCAGAATTAACTGCACAGGATTAGTCTTCCCAAGAACAGCTCCAGAGGAGATGACCACAGCAGTCATACTCACAACAGCCCTTGTTATTCTGCAATACAAGTAAAACAAATATCAGGGCCAATAAAGAAAGAATGACAGATGGTAAAATGTACTTAAAAACCCAAAGCCTTCTATAATGTCTGCAAATATGACTACTCTAATTCACAAACAGGTCCATATAACAAAGCATTATCCTCCACAAAGAGCAATGAGCAGTTCTAGATTATTCCAATTATACCACGAATTACTTACCTTTTCAGACTATCTTCGTTTTCTCTTTGACGAAAGAAAAATACTACACCTTCTATCAGCACGGAGTATTGGACACCAAGTACAATGATCAGGAGGTTGAATCCAGTGCTGCTAAACCCGTATCTTTTCAGAAATGTCAGGGAAAAGCCAAATCCAAAAATCACTATGAGGTTGACATCTTGAAAAACTGCATGACAGAAAAGACCAAGACAGCGGTGAAGTTATTAACGCAGACTGGACTCCTGGTTAAAAAAAATAAGTAAAAAATCACAATCAACTAAGACGCCTTCAGATAAAAATTTAGGTGCCATTATTACTTAGTACTTGTAAAGAATTCCAGAGCTTTCTTTCCAATCCATAAGTAATCAGAAAAACAATACCCTCGACCCTGAATTTATTTTTACAAAGTGATCGGAATGGATGCCATAGGATGGGGGTTGAGGGGTCAAAAAGCACAACAGAAATTAAGTACATTTAGCAATGAGATTTGGACATTCGTTTTTCCTGACGTGAATTTAAAGAGCTTAATTTGGACTTTTCAGGGAGAGCTGCTGTGAATTAGTGCTGATTCATTCCTCGAGGGCATTAGGGAAGAAATGAGTTACAAAGAGAAACCTGTACGATGTCCTCATCTGGGTAGAAGGAACAGAAATAGCAGTAGAAAGAGTTTAATATGGAAACCAGCACCATTGTAAAAAAGGTAGAGGCTGTCCAAGATATAAGGTCTTGGACCTGTAGGCCTGGAAGCGTCCCCTGGGACACGGTAACAGTCATATTCTCATATGGTTGTGCCGGCCTGTACCTAGAGCAAAATAGCAAACTGCTAGTAAGCAGATCTCATTTTTCGAGCTATAAAACAGGGAGGGCAACCCAAGGATGTCACGAGGACTCATCAGCTCATATTTGCACAACGCTGTAAATACGTTACACACTATGGCGGCAGCATAATCTGCTAATACATTCCTTTGATCAATGCACAAAATACATCTCCAGAACACGCACAGACCCTTAATTCCACTGTACGAACTTCATTTATTTACATCAAGCGTTCAAATGGAAAATACTGCCATCCTGAATTCT
This sequence comes from Anhinga rufa, assembly GCA_013400875.1. NCBI lineage: Eukaryota > Metazoa > Chordata > Aves > Suliformes > Anhingidae > Anhinga > Anhinga rufa. Next base: position 10,943 of record VZTV01045401.1, on the reverse strand, counting down.
TACTTTGTAGCACGCCACCACCTTCGCATGCCAAGACCTCGCAGAGGCAGGCACTTACCACGAAGCAGTGCCTGCCCTCAGAAGTTTGTTATGTTCACAGGAGTCAAGATTACCCCAAACAGGCAGCAGAAAACAGACCAGCAATGCAATTTAGTACCACTTATGTCTTCATTCACTGTCACTGCTGTGATATAAAGAAATACACGGCAAGGTAGGGCACTTAAAGGGCAGTAAAAACATTCTACTTCTAACAAATACACAAACCTGCTGAATCCCATCTCTATTGCACTGCAAAATAAAAGCAGGCTTTAGCCCTTCCTTTCACAGCATGGCTGCCAATCTTACCTGGGTAGGAGATGCTTGATAGGGATGGATCACTATTTAAGCCAAAAAAGTAAAAGAGGATGATGAAAGCAGCTTCCAGAAGAATGATTAGCCATGGCACGTTGTTTCGGGAGTTCCTGTAGTTAGAAGACATTGTGCACTAGACTACATTAAGCACAAACACGTTAATATTTTTTTTTTTCTATAAAAATGTTCCAGTAACCTCAAACCAATAGGAGAGGAGGTGTGGGGGAGCAGGAATAAAAACTCGGAGATAAAAAGCCCAAGAGGCATCAGCAAGAAACAGTTCCTTATCTATGGCATGTCAGGAGCCCAAACTTACCACAGCTGACATGGCCTGAACTCAAAAACTACTCATGAAGACATATCAAGCTGTCAATACTGTAACGCTCCAGGATCCCATCCATACAGTGCTTCAGCTGCTGCTGAGCCTTACCTATCAGCTAAACGGCAAGTAAAGAACACGGACTCATGAGGGTAGGATGTGGAAGCTTATACAAAACCGTTCTTTATTTACATTGCTGATATCCAACCTAGACCCAAGTCTCTTCATCTACAGGTCAGGGTTAATATCGTTGAGATTCTCCATGTGACTCTCAACTTGGTTAGGCTGTAGCTCTACACCCGCGTCCCACGACAAACCTTCTCGTACATGATGAACCCAACCCAACGCCAGAGAATCAAGAATCTCTGGACACGTAAAGGAGATGTAGCATTTCCTATGCGACTTATAAGATCGGTATACTCTTTAGAATATGGCTATGGAAACAGCCACAGTGAACACTCTGGGGGACCCTGGCAATCCCCAGGCCAGGAAGTTGCAGGCAGACAGCACCGTTCAGAGTGCTGCAGGTTTTTAACTGAGAACCAAACCACAGCCCTACGCCCTCCTGATTCTTTCTCTAAATCAGACCTAGCCTTCATCCAGAATCATACCGACTTCTATTACCACACTGTAACTACAAGGAACCCGGGGCCTTCTGGGTTCTGAGCCTTTTTGTAGGGCACAGGCTTATTTTATTTGTTTTTATTGTTTTTTTTAAACCAGGAAGCCCCTAGCGCAAGCATTTTGGGCACATGAGCAGGGCTGCATGGTGGAAGCTAACTATGTTCAGTATATCCCTATGCACAGACATCATAATTTGTTAGATGATTCAGTTGTTGAGGACAATTTATGAATCCACAATATGAACATTACTACCTCCTCAGCACTCACTGTGCTTTTGGTAAACTGAATGCTTCTTTGTTGAGGTAGCCCAGGAGATTAAAGTACTATAATTATGCCTCAGACTTTCTGCTTTGAGGCCATTTCAAACCGAGTGCTGTGCTTTTGAGATAGTAACAATATCTACAAATGGGTAGAAAGCCACCTACTGGTGACAGAAATATGTATCAGACAAACACATATGCAGAAAAACGCCAGTTCGCTTATATTTTAGGACGTTCCTCCTGCAAACCCAGGCTATATGGCACAGTAGTAGTTTTCAAGCCATCTGTAAAAGGTTTGCATATGTGATGATAACTTGCACCTTCCTCGCATGCGGTATCAAATCGCTTTACCAGCTTTTACTTAGGCCTAATAAAACCATGAGTTACGTATCCTCAGCCCCATTTCTCCCCCTTAGCTGGAGAGCTGGGCGGTCACCAGCCGCGTGAAGTTCAACAAGGGCAAGTGCCGGCTTTGCCCCTGGGGCAGCCCTGGCTGTACAGACAGGCTGGAGAGCGAGGGGCTGCAGAGCAGCTCCGCAGAGCAGGACCTGGGGGTGCTGGCCGGCGGCAAGTTGAGCAGGAGCCCACAGCGTGCCCTGGCAGCCCAGAGGGCCAGCCGTGGCCTGGGTGCATCGAGCGCTGCATCGCAGCCGGGCGAGGGCGGGGACGGTCCCGCTCTGCTCCGCGCTGGGGCGTCCTCGCCTCGAGCGCTGTGTGCAGTGTTGGGCGCCATGGGACATTAAGGATATAGAGAGTGTCCAGAGGAGGGCCAGGGGTAGGTGAAGGGTTTAGAGGGGAAGCCGTACGACGAGCAGCTGAAGTCCCTTGGTTTGTTCAGCCTGGAGAACAGGAGGCTGAGGGCAGAGCTCATGGCGGGCTGCAGCTTCCTCACAAGGGGAGGAGGAGGAGGGGCAGGCGCTGAGCTCTTCTCTCTGGTGACCAACACCAGGACCCGAGGGAATGGCAGGGAGACGTGCCAGGGGAGGGTTAGGTTGGGGATCAGGAGAAGGCTCTTCCCCCAGAGGGTGGTGGGGCACTGGAACAGGCTCCCCAGGGAGGCAGTCACGGCACCCAGCCTGGCGATGTTCAAGCAGCCCTTGGACAAGGCCCTCAGAGCCATGGTGTGAATTTGGGGCTGTCCTGTGCAGGGACAGGAGTTAGACTCGACGATCCGTGCGGGTCCCTTCCAGCTCAGGCCATTCTGTGATTCTATTTCAGAAACTCCTGAACAATGTTCAAAGGACTTTCCCAGCTGTGCAGAGCGCTGCCCTGACTTCAGGAAACTCCTGATGCAGAAAATGCTGCATTCAGCTCCTTTTCACGGCAATTCTGTGATCACGTGGGCAATTCAGACAGAACCAGAACACCTAGTGAACTTTCTCTAGACAAGAAGAAGGCTACAGCTGAAACAGCAGCTTAGAAACCGATTTAGGTAACCGATGCAGTGCCTTTGTGTGGTTTATAAATCTATCCGTTTCCTGCAAAAACAAACGCTTAGGACTCGGACCCAGGATAAGAATGACCCAGGACTCCTGACACCATTTTGCCCTGGCCAAATGAACACAATTAGTTCTTTTGACGCTCATTAGCAAATCCCCAGCATTAACCCTCAGGGAGAATACACCAAAGGCTAGGAATTTACCCACGTTTTTCCCCTCAGGGCGACATGCCACGCTGTAAAAGCTCATGCTTGGATTTCCAGCTTCGACGCCCTCCCAGACAGCAAGACCTGAGCTCAGTGATCCCGGACAGGGTGAAATGCAAAGCACCTCTCAACCTAGAGCTCCGCCACCAGCGGAACGCCCCGGCCGGCTCGGCCCAGGGCACCAGCGGCCTCCCGTAGGTCCCCCGGTGCCGGTTTCAGCGCCGTACCGGCTCAGCCCGGCATTGCGGGACCCTCACTCGGGGAGGCCCGTTGTCCCGCCCCGAGCGGGCCCTGGCAGGGCCGCGGCGCCCAGCCCGGCTCCGGAGCCACCGCCGCCCCCCTCAGCCCACGGGCGGGGGCCTCGCCCCGGCTCGGTGGCCGCCGTTGGTGTCCTCAGGCCTCGGGGGGCCGTGGCGAGCGGCTCCGGGGCGAGCAGGCCCAAAGCCCGCGGCCCGCAACCGGCGGAGGGGGCGGCGCCCGGCCGTGACTAGGCACCGCCGGCCGCGCCCCGCCCCTCGCCTTCCATTGGCTGAACACCCGCCCCTCCCGACCGGCCCCCCTCAGGGACTAACCTCCCATTGGCCGAAGGCTGCGTTCCCTCCTGGCTTCTGATTGGTCCATCTCCGGCTACCGCCCGCTTTTGGGCGGATCGGGGAAAGAGAGGCCGAGCCGCCCCGCCCCTCCCCGCTTCCTGCCCCGCGATTGGACCAATCGCTTGTCACTCTGATATACGCGTCCTTTATTGGCAGGAGCAGTCCGTCAGTCATTCTGAGGGGATTTTTTTCCTCCCGTAAGCCGTCAGGGTAGGACTGCGCCGCGGGGGACGCACAGGGCGCCATGAGCTGCCTCCTCTTACCGCTGCGCCCTGAGACTTAGCTTTCCCTTTCCCAACAGCCTATTTGCCAGCGAGGTTGTTAATCAAGTGCGAGAGGCGGCACTTCAGCCCTACGGTGACAGAGGAAATTGAGCCCACCTTCTTCCGTTTCCGAATGGATAGCTGAGCTGTCCTTTTATTTTTATTTGTCTCTTCCATTGGGCAGTCTTGCTGTCGATCACAGCACGGGGCGGGGACCAGCCCAGAAGGACAGTAGGCGGGAGAAGAACAAAATCTACTCAGGGATTGGTCCACAAGCCATCAATTCACGAATCCTTCTCTTTGACGGGTTCTAGCGGCCGTCAATCAAGGGCATGGGCGGGCCACCTGCTAGCGTGGGGCGGGACCAAATTTCTGATGCCGCGATGGGCCTCCTCGGCCGTCCGTCTGCTTTTTCGCGCTTCCGATTGGTCCAGCGTGCCGTCATTCCGGCAGGGTCAGCCGTTTGATTGGGCAGCGCTGGGGAAGGCGGGGCGCTGCGCGGCGGCTGCGCGGGGGGACGCGGCGGGGAGGGACGGATCAGGAATTATTTTTCCCCGGCCCTGTCAGCGGGGGCCGCGCACGACATGGCGCCCCGGCTCCCCTCAGGGCCTGCCCCGCCCCGCGGCCTGGTCGCGCCGCCGCTAGGCCGCGCCGGCCCCTCCGCCGCCCCCGGTTCTCTCGGGGGGGGGGGGGGGGGGGGGGGCAAGGCNAGGTCCTGTCGGCGCTGCCCGCGGGGAGCCTCCCCCCCCCGGCTCCGCACCGGGCGGGGGCCCTTCGCCGCCCTCTCCCCGCCACCACCACCACCCCGCGGTCTCCCGTCCGGCCTTTCCCGGAGGCGCTGAACCTGCGGACCGCGTGCTGCGGTGGTTCGACGGCGGCAGCGTGGTAGAGCAGGCTAACGTCGTGGCGGCCGCGGGCGTCGGGCAGCCGGCTGGCGCTGAGCTTGAGAAACTTGGTTTTCACGTGGCGGCGAAGGTACCTGTGCCGCGGCCTCCGCAGTGGAAGCGCACCGGAGCGAGGGGCGCAGCAGCGAGGGCGCGAGCGGGAGCTCGTGCGGGTAATGCCTGGAGCGGGGACGGATGGCCTGGCGGCGGTGAAAACACCGCGGGTATCTGACTCGCCTCTGACCTACGAAATAGGAAGGGGAACCGTAATGAAGCGAGCTCCGCGTTCGTAGGCATGGGATGTACCTCATCGGTGTCTGGGAATAAAAGCATGCTTTCCAGGTGTTTGCATCCAGAATGCCCCAAAACACAGAGTCCAAAGCGTTTGCTTGTTGTGAGCATGCTTTAAAGAGTGTTTTAGAGCTCTGCCTTCCGAGTATCTAGGTATGCCAAGTTTTATATATGTAAATTTGATATATATATATATTTTTTATATATTATATATATATAATTGGGTATTTCTGAATAAAGAGGAGTTTGTTTTAGTGGAGGCTGGAAAGCTGGCTTTTGAAAGTTATAGTAAGCATCATGTCCCATTTCTGTTTCTAGCTCAGTTGAGGTTTATATATACAGTGGCTGGGAAGGTGAGCAAACCCATACAATGCAGATAAGGGGAACAGCTGATAGCGAGCTCTGAGTGTAATACAGTTGCCACAATGTGCTGCTTATCCTAACTGTAGTGAATCTCTGTGTGAGAGTAGAGGGTGTCTTGTTGCTTTAGACTCCCAAGTTTTGAGGAAAACAGTGCTTGGAAGGTTAAAGAAAAAACATTTGTTGCTTATAAGTTAAATATTTATGATGACTAGTCTTAGAAAAATAATCCAAATGTAAGCAATTCATTATGTAATTAGCTTTCAAAAGTCATTCAAAAATCACGTGTTCTCCATTACCTTTGAAGTGACTGGCTGGAAAGGTGGGGTGAGAGAAGGAAGGAAAACCAGAAAAAGTTAAGAACAGCAGGTGATGAGTGTGTTCAGCATGTAGAGCTGTTGTAGTCGCGTGACCAGCTAAGTGCAAGAAGCCAGATGTCTCTCTAACTTCTCCTGGTGTGGTTTAGTTCAGAAATAGGATTTTTATCCTTTGTTTCACGTGGCATTTTGATAAACAGAAGAAGTCGGTGACTTCAAAGTATTGTCCCACAGAAAGAAAAGAGAGACTAGTGTGAAGACTTGCCTCTTTGGAAATCTAACCAGAGAGAGGTACTTCTATGTGGATTGTGGTGCTCTTGCTTCTTCTGCTCTCCTTCTCCGTTTTTCCCCCCCTCTTTTCTTTCCCCCCATAATTCAGAGAGGTTACATACAGGTAGCTTCTCATAGAACTACAGATTTCTAAATTCCTGTAATTACTATAGTTATTTACTCAAGTTATCTTAATTGTCACCATCGGGCTTACACAAACCCAGTAAATAGAGTTATCAGGAGGTAGCATCATAGTGTTATAAGTAAAGCAGCTAGGCTGAACAAACAGCATGATTGAGATACTTAACTCTTGTAGGATTTTTGTTTGCTTTTTAAATTAAGACCGATCTTCCCATCCTTGTTCCCTCTCTAATCTTTCAGTGCAGCGCTAGGCGCAGCTGTCAGTAATAGACGCATGTAAGTGTAATTGAGAGCTGCAAAGGTGAAGAGTTTTGGAGCAGGTGAAGCAATGAAGGAATTGTCCTGCAGTAAAACTCTGGAGGCAGGGTTCTCTACAGATGTAATCTGAAGGAAATTATAAGAAGGGATAGATAAATAATTTCCACTCACAGAACAGAGTTACAAATGTAAAGTCCTGGGTTGCATGGAAAAAAAGTGAATATCCTGTCTCCCTGCATGCTAATTTTTTGCCAATTTCTGCAGTATCCTTTTTAACAAGTTTATCTAAGGGTTTACAACCTTTCTTATTTGAAATTTTACAGCTGTAGTTCTTTAAAGTACTTTCCCCAACATTCACTACCTAAATTAAATGGACTGTTTGGCCTCAGCTCTTCATAAACACTTTAAAAGTTATCCCTGACCAATCTTCCCCCCACCCCTTCCCCACCAAATTTTCAGCAGCTGCCCTCCCTCCTCTTTAGACTGCTTTTTCCTTCCTTCTGCTTTCTGCCTTCTTTGCCCCTTGTTTCCCTTTCACTTCAGTTTTACTCCCCACCTACAGCTCTAAGGGACTCGGGCTGTGTGCAAGCGCGGTGTAACGCGGCACTGCCATTAGCAGCTTTGCTCCTGTGTACTGCGACTGAAGCCTTGGGTGCCAGTGGTGCGGTATCACAGCTTCAAGTGAATGTTGCTACCTGCACTCTGAAAAACCTGATGAATCCCAATCTAATATTATGTGCAAGCACGATAAAGACTTGTGCTATGTAGAAGTGTTACAGTATCTGATCAGATCATTATTGTAATAAAAACATAACTGTGCTTTCAGTAGATGTCCAAAACAAAAAAATTAATGGTAAGAATCATGAGATGTCTTGTTATTTCCAGAGTTGTCCTGGTTTTGGCTGGGATAGAGTTAATTTTCTTTCTAGTAGCTGGTACAGTGCTGTGGTTTGGATTTAGCATGAGAATAATGTTGTTAGCACACTGATGTTTTCCTTCCTGCTGAGCAGTGCTTACGAAGAGTCAAGGCCTTTTCTACTCCTCACCCCAGCCCACCAGTGAGGAGCTGGGGGGGCACAAGGAGTCTGGAGGGGACAGCCGACCCCAGCACAACTGATGTTGCTCAGTATATAAACTAGAGGAAAAGCTGGCCCAGGGTCCGCTGCTCAGGGACTGGCTGGGCATCGGTCAGCAAGCAGTGAGCAACTGCATTGTGCATTGCTTGTTTTGTATATTCTTCTATCATTATTATTATTATTTTCCCTTTCTTTTCTGTCCTGTTAAATTGTCTTTATCTCAACTCATGAGTTTTACCTTTTGGTTTTTTTTCAATTCTCTCCCGCATCCCACTGCGGGGGAGTGAACGAACGGCTGTGTGGTGTTTAGCTGCCTGCCGGGTTAAACCACAACAGCAGTGTAGGTTCAAAACTTTGCCTTTTCTCTTTTTAAGCTATCCGTTGCCATTGTTTTACAATGCTTAAGTGATTAACGTCTTACACCTTTGACACTGTGCATGCATTAGAACTTTAATTGTTAATTAAAGTATTCATTGCAGCTTGTCATCAGTTAAGCAATTAAAGTTTACTTGTTACTGCTTGTTTCTAAGTCTTCCCAGTCCTCATCCTTGATCTATTTAAAATACTTCAGCTTTATTGCTGATAACTGCTTGTTTTGGCTCTACTGAGTCATATCAATACTTGGTACCAATTTTGTAGCTGGTTAAGTTTCAAGATGAATTCCACGTGTTATTGCCTTTAAGCTGCCACACCAGCTGATTTATGCTACGTATCACGGATTTCCTGACAATAGTCCTTAAACACTGTACTTTCCTTTAGAATTAGGATATTTTTTTAGCCCTATATATATATATTACCCTTTATCACAGGCATTACCTGGGCTGGCAGCCAAGTGAATGCCCCAGAGGATGTGTATGTGTCCGTAATCTCCAAGTAGTTGCGGAGATACCCACTGATGGCATGAAGGCGGTCTGTGCCCCTGGGCATCTCGTACTGGGCATGATCCCTTTGCTAAGGTGCTCGTGTGGTTCTGTATGCCACCTAACTTCTGATATAGCTTATTTCCAAGGACTTGATTTTTGACTCTGCTGACAACCAAGTAAACTGCTAAGGAAAAAGAGTTAGTAATTAACTCCAGGAATGGGGCCTTTTTTTTATTTTTCTTTTTTTAAATTTATAATGATTCTTCCTACTGATTTATTCTGGCACTTTTTTTATAAGCTTCCTATATGGGGAAAAACATTGTCTTCTCAACCTGCCCTGGAGGTCTGTAACAAACCAGCAGTGCTACCTTTTATGACTTTAACTTAAATTCAGGTCTAAAACCTAATTTAGCTTACATTTAAATGTGTTCTACTGTGTCAACCCCAATGGTACATGTAATATTGCTTCCCTCTGCCAGGGACTTTCATTGCCTGCACACTGCAGTTCTTTTAGCTTTATTTTATGTGTTGTGGACCTGGGTGTTTTCAGCTGAGTTACCATAGCAGGCTAACGGTTTCTCTTGTTTCAGTACTACAATACTGGTTGCTGATTATATGCCTGTGGTTCAGCAGTCTATTACACTTGCTTCCAGAATTACTGTAAGAGTTTTATATTTTGTCTTCCTTTACTTATGTTTCCTTAGTTCAGTGATTGATATATTCTATGCCATGTCAAGACACTGTGTAAGTAGTCAGGAAGGTTTCCTGGGATTCTTTACATTTCTTTTCCTTTTCAAAAATTTAGTTGGCAAGTATTTCACATAATAGTTTCCAATATGCATACCGCGTCCCAGCAGTCATGTTTTCTCTTTTGCATACTTGCTGTGCTC